>JAMKCH010020753.1:0-61164 GCA_023653785.1 Ophioderma brevispina | reverse complement strand
ACTGGTAGCAATCTCCACGCAAGGAATGGGTACATTGAAACAGGATTCGCACAAGGAATCGGTCGTTTCAACGCCAATGCACCGTTGGGGCTGCGACCATCTCCAGCCTGCCAATGTGGCTTCTCCATCACAGACTGCAGATCACATTCTTATGTAATCTGCCAGTTGACAATGCTAGCGGTAGATTCACAAGCGGCGCGGGTTCGTTTCCTGGCTGATTCCGTGTTTTGTAGTACATAAATTTGGTTGCAGATCTAATACCCGAAATCGTATGTTTTCTCTAGAACTTTCTGTTTCCTACTGCATTTAAAATCATATTTTTATCCATAAAAACTTTTCTGATGTTCGGGAAGCGTCTCGTAAATTTTCTGCATTAGCAATATGGGTTCTCTCTGGCGCCCTGTTGAATGTTATAATAAAGAAATAAAAATGAATTTTACTCTTCGCTGTTTGCCAGTGCATGTAGATCATATAAAAAAAGCTTTGGCGCTCTTGGCAAAGAGCTGAGGTTGTCTACCTATTTGTAGCTCAACCTTCCACATTTATTATTTGCTGTTATAGACCTCATGCATGCTACGTTGTATTGTTATGCAGCATCTTTGACCTACGCATTAATGTTGAAAATTAAAAGAAAAAGACGGGCCCTGGACGGCCGACGGCACATGCTTTTAGTCTGAAATTGATCTCAATCAAGTAAAAGCAAAGTCCAGAAATTGGTTTTTTTTTTTTTTTTTAATTTTTAAATTGAGTAATTTTGGGGGGGGGGATAAATAATTCTATCTTGAATACCTGGTAATGTTTGTTTTCAATATTGTGGAACTACATAACGTTTTTGGGAAGTTTAGTCCTATCTGAACCACCTTAAAAGTGATTGTTGAATGAGAATTACATGTGGTAGACATTCAGTGCGTAAACTAAAGTAGAATACATCCATCATGAGGCCAATCCGCCAGGACCGGGGCAGAGAGCCGGGCGACTCCCATCGTCGAGAACTATTCTCTGAGGACACAGAGCAGCGTATGGCAAGGAAAGTCGGTGTGGATTCCTAAAATAGCGTATGCGCATAGCAAAACTTGAAATTGATGATGTTGCTGCTATTATCTTCTCAGATATTTGTGTCCTTTGTTAATATATATCGTCGTTCTATAGAAACTATGACGAAACATCATTTGATGTTTCTACTTGGCTATATCTTAAATGTAACTCCTATATTATACTTGGAGTTGGTAATATCTACATTACACGTACTTGTACTTTCAAGCGTACTGTCTTAATGCAATCCACATATGAATGAATACTACTTTAGTCTCCCGAATCTTTGTAGTTTGTAAGATTTTGCATTCTCTCTAACTTAATACATTCTCCTTAATCTAGATAAACCAAGGAGGGGTTACGCGCCGGTTTCCAAATGTGGACCCGGTATCGTGACCCATATACTCGGTTAATCCATCGTAGGGAGTAACTCCAATCAAATTACTCGGAGCTGTTCCCTGACATCCCATGTCTTTGGTTAAAGTGAAAAGAATTTAAAAGTACCGGTCCTAGTCTAGAGACCTATTGACGCCCCAAGACCAGACCAATTCACTATCACACCTATGACATAACCCCGACTGGTAGCAATCTTCCACGCAGGACTGGGTCACCTTGAACAGGGTGTCGCACAGGACAGCGGTCCCCCACCGTTTTCCATCAACAGCAATATCAAAACCGTTGGGCTGCGAACCATCTCCGCTGTCATGTGCTCTCCATCAAAGACTGCCGATCACATTCTTAATCGGCCAGTGACAATTCTAGCGGTAGATCACCAGCTGCGCGGGTTTCGTTGTCCTGCTGATTCCGTGTTGTACATAAATTTTGGTTTGCAGATCCATACCCGAACTCGTATGTTTTCTCCGTGAGAACTTCTGTTTCCCCCTCCTGCTTTAAAACATATTTTTATTCCATAAAAATTTCTCTGCTGTTCTGGAAGCGTCCCCTAAATTTTCCTGCATTAGCATATTGGTTCTCTCTCTCTGGCGCCCTGTTGAATGGTATAATAAATAAATAAAATGAATTTTTACTTTTACTCTTCGCTGTTTGCCAGTGCATGTAGATCATATAAAAAGCTTTGTCAGCTCTTGTCAAGAGCTTGAGGTTGTCTACCTATTTGTAGCTCAACCTTCACATTTATTATTTGCGGTATAAGACCCTCATGCATCACGTTGTATTGTTTTATGGCAGCCCTTTGACCTTACGCTATATAATGTATGTAAAATAGTATAGCAACCCAATTGCCTAGTATTTTTTAAGAATGTTTTTGATTAATTATTTACTTTAATTGTTTGTGTCACTATGAGTATGGCATTATGGAAATCATAATCACAGAACGACCGATGTATTTTTTTTCGTCATGCATGCATAAAGTGATAAATACCAAAAACATAAACCACATCTATTGCACCGTTAAAACAACGCCGGTCCGAAAACAAAAAATGGGTCCATAGGACACCCCTATGCAGTTAAAATGTCTAAGCTTGTGGAATCCTCAGTCAACGATTTGAAAACTTCATGATGCTGAATTACGGGGGGGGGGGGGGGGGGGCAAAAGTCCAGGTTAACTAGTTTTGTTTCTTATGGAAGGGTGTCCTAGTTTTCGCGTTAAAAATTCGGAATATACCCTTGGAACCATTGAGTACAGTGCTGAAAGAAATGATACGGACAGTACTCGACGGAAAACATAATAAATAGAGGGCCGACGTAGATCCAGGGTTTTTCGGTACCACTCAACTTCCGGTTCTCGGATTTAGAAAATGGTGGATCAACTCATTTCATTTCAACAAACAAATTTGTAAAAATTAAATTCAGTGGTGAATACACTCTTCTTAGCCTGAATATATTTAAAATGTTTCACGGTGGAATTTAGTTAATTAAATTTGCCTTGTTGATTTTCGATTTCACCCACACCAACTGATGGTACCTTGTACTCTGCAATGTGACTAGGGCGAATGGTGAGTGAAATGCCGGACTTTTCAAAGATGAGAACCTAACACTACAGTCGATATGTTATCCACGAGCCGGAAATTGACCTGTATCAAAATTCATTCCCTCTGTCGTGATATGTTATGTTAATTCCTTGGAATTAGCATACATCTCACGGTTAATTTTAATCCGATGGCTATTTTAACTCTAATAGCCAGCTTTTAGATGCATGTATATTGTGGCAACAGTAGTTGGCCGACCCCATCTGGCTGTGTATGGTAAGATCCAGCTCTTGGCATAGTAACGGGAACCGGCGAAATTTGTAAATAAACAAAACTGCCCAGTCTCGAACGGGCTTGCTCTGAATTGAAATGAAGCTGATTGGATGATTGCGGTATAATTTTTAACTTCAGTTTCATTTTGAAATTAATTGAGAACGCATAATTTATGTAATCATAACTCTGAACTGGAATTAACAATGATGGGACAATTACATTTACTTATGACGAAATTCATACATTAAATCATGAGACAATAAAGACAACATAATATACTGTGTGTGAACTGGGTCTGTCTACCAAGTCTCCTACTTTCTGGCAGGAAAACCATTCTGGCCGCTTGGGAAATGTATGTACTTCAACACCCTCAATGCAATGGGCGATGGAAACCCAGGATCTTCGTATTCATGACACCAATTCACTTTAAATTGTGAAAAATATATGCTCCTTGTTTACCTTTTATTTTTTGTTTCATTGGCCCAAGTCATTTTCTGAAAATCAACCTATAAAAAAACAATTTGGAGGGCTCAAAAATCCACGCACCGAAGAACCCGTTGATTGTTTCGTCATGCTATTTCCCTTCTATCCCGTATAACTCTTTCCGACCTCATAAGTTAATTGGTTCCTTAGAATTGATAAATGAGGGTACTTAAGCCATGAAGCGGAAATAAATAAATGGAGTTACTCTAATAACGATAACATAACGCCGTGGAAGATAAATCTACATACTATTTTTCAAGTAACGGGTCAATGAACCAACTTTATTAATTCATTAGAATTATTAAAGGTTTATGAAACGAATATCGATGACTAAATGAATAAACGTTTGATAAATACACACATATAGTGATATTTACACTCTTACAATACAGTGCAATCAGATTCTATCCAAAAAATGACAAGCCAGACCTACCATGACTACCCCTTACAATCTATTACTACTTGCATCACTGAAACCTCATCAACTAGTCTCGCACACCATGAAATAACCTCTGAAAGCTTGCTTTAATCATTGACTATTGTATTTTTCTGGTCTCACTGATTAATAGTAGTTTGCCTAACTTTTGACATTAAGGTTTAAGAATTCAGGCCAACAAATCGTCGGCCGCGTCACATAGTGACGTGTTCGACATTTTGGACTTTTTGGAGAAATTTGACATGTACGTTTGTTTTGTACTATTCTACATTTTCACCAAATGTTAAACCTCAAAGTGGCTTAATTAGTAAAATATTAATTAACTAATTATGACGTATTTACAAAAAGGTTTAATTGTCCGCATCACATAACGACGTATTTGTCGAAAATCTATACTGCGCAGGCCCATAGCATCGTATCTGCATTTTGAAGTATTCGCCGCATCACATAGAGACGTATATGTAGGACGTATTTTGCAGTTCACGGTAGATTTTGTATTTTGTCGGTTTCACATAGTGACGTATTTGCGCGCCGTATTTGTTATTTACACGTTGAAATTCCTATTTTGTCGTTTTCACATAGTGACGTATTTTATTTAACACCATCTTTTCGCATATCTAAATAAATTGGAAGCTGATTAGTTAAATATATTTGAAATATAACTTATTTTCTACTAGGTTTTAATTGAAATATATGTTTTAATTAACAATATGGGGCAAATCAAAATCGCAAAATCTTCAAATCCGTTTTTCTCGAAATGCGTATTTTGCAAATATGTCAGTATGTGACGCGGCCGACGAAATGTTCAAGGTCATCGTGGGGTTAAATTTTCAAAACAGTCTGATTTTAATGAAAGTAATTCCATATTATTTGTACATTTTGTACGATGACGTTCCATAGACCCTGAAGTAATCTGTCACAATGAGCCCTATAACTTTGAAAAGAAATTAATTAAACTGTTTAAATATGTACTTCAAATTCATACACAGAGACGAATACATGGACACACTTTTAAAAAGAAACGGAGCATCTAACCTTTACCCAGCATGACCATGAACCATTATTTCTACATAGTTAATTAACCATAAATCGTAGATAGGGCAAACTGTCCTTTTTCAATCCTTATGACATAACACAACCGATGGCATACCTTTGAACCCAAATGCAACATTTTGAAATCTGAGTTATCAAACTGACGCAAGCAAGCGCATTTAATTTATTGTTAGTGCACGGAACAAAACATCAATTTCAAGAAATTAACATTTCAATTGAACAATAATATCGCCATTCTTGTTTTTCTAAATCAAATGTGAGTTTGTTTTTAATAAATGAAGAGATATTGACATTACGCCTCTAAAACGCCAGCTGCGTTCACGTACGAGAAATTATACATCGCAATTACAAAAATAAGTGCACCATAACTATCCCTCCAAATTGGTTGTATTTCACAAAGACGACTTGATATCTGTTTACAAGGCTTGTTTATAAGAAGTTAGCGACTGGTCTTTTTAGCTTGGCCTTGAAGATAACTGCAACATTACTTAATAGACCCTATTCAATAGGCAGCCATACTGTAGGGTAAGAGAGCCACATTGCGTGACTACAATACATCCACCTGTTATTGAATTCCAGTATGCTCAAGTTGTACAGTTGATCTATTATACTCTTTTGGTATTTCCACCGTAGGGCAAGGAATTTTATGTTAAAATTACCAATGTGACGTCGATTGGCATAGGTCTATTTTCATTCCTCATTTGGCGTCGTTTGAAAAGCCCTGGCTATAAATTCCGATTGTTTGCCAGTTCTACCAATTCCATTGATGTCCTATCAAAGGGACGTCACTTATCACTTCGTCTAGAAAAACGTTTATGAGAGTGTGCCATGCGTCCTCGACTCCAGCCACCAATCCTAAGGTCCGAGGTTCAAGGCTGACTCCGAGATTTCCCGAGATGCACCCTCATGTTCAAAGCAAATTGTGTGTTTTTTCATATATAATGCTTGTACACGTTAAGCAACTGTGGTGAATAGCAAGGCTTAAACTCAAATCGACGTCCTTCATAATAAACTCAAAAGCTTTGTTATAAATTTCCTGGATCCGATTTTTTGTTATACACATATCCTACGGCACTGTCTACTACACATACCTGTTTACTACTGCATGTAAACGAATATCCGATTTCCTCTCAACTTTGTAAAAAAAAAAAAAAAAAATTTGGGCATTTAGTTTGACTATCTTTAGTTCTAAAGTTGACTATTTTTAATCAATACAAAACAATCTCGAATCAGCCTTTAATATCCAACACACCGATGTCACTTGAGTGGAAACGATTTATGCACACATTAATTCAACTCGAGATGAAAGTATCTTTAAGGTACATTGAAATTAACTGTATTCTGTAAACAACCTTATAAGACATAGAGTGCAGATGCAACGACGTAAAATAGCAAGATCCTAGTCCATATAGGGCAAGCTCTTTACATTTTTGAATATGGAGAGTGGATAGAAACTCAGCTGTAAACAAGTGCAAAGTAATGCAGCAGAAACCTAATTTAATAGCTAAAATAAGGTCAAATACAACATGGATAAAAATGTGAGTAGAATTTAAATACAGTAGAAACCTAATTATATTTATTGAAACAGGTCACACGACATTTTGAATATATATAACAGAAGCTTGAAGAAAAGAACCCTTTCCACAGAAAACAAACAGGTCACACGACATTTTGAATATATATAACAGAAGCTTGAAGAAAAGAACCCTTTCCACAGAAAACAAACTTACGCAGTAGAAACCTAATTTGATATTTGAGTCAACAAATATTTCAAATGTAAGAAAAAAATAATCTGGTATTGAGGTATTACTGCTGCTGATATTTTTTGCGTAAACTCACGCAGATTTGCCAGATTGCGGTAATCATAATCTTAATACATAATTATTTGTTTTTATTTTTTGTCAACAGCAAAATTGTATGATACTCGGGCTCCTTTTAAGCAATAATTGGAAATTATTTTGAACAACACGTGAACTGCATACAAAGATATGCTTACGTGTTTTGCTGATGTTGCCGCGCTTAATTGCTTGGTACCTTCAAGGTCATCAATATAATTATATACATTTCACATGTAATCGATGCGTCCAGACTTCCAATGTACCCATTTATTCCACTGTGTTTCATGAGACATTGGAGTTTACCTACATTGATATTTTACGTCACTTCCCTGCATTGCGGAAATTATTATATTATTGAAACTCGTTCTTTATAATATATCTAAGTGTAAACATCCCTAGTTGGGCCCCGTTCATTCGTCAAACATACTGGTCAATATAGCTAGGACACATAGTTTCATTCAGAAGGCGATATTCAATATACGATAAGCTTCTGTACAGAAAAAAACAACAGTAGCTCGGTAATCTATGTGCGTAATCTATGTTCCCGCAGGATTTCTTGATCAGAAAAACAACTGGACCTCAGATGACCTTTGACCTTGGAATGTAACTTCAAGAGTACGGGGGGGGGTTACCATGCCCGCTAAAATTGCAAAAGCTTTTGTAAACAAATCCTTTTCGGACATTTTAGCGGGAAAAACCGAAGGTAGCACCTTCACCGAGGTTAGGGTATGCCGCCAAAGTTGAAGGGTTGTTGGATTGCCACCACAGAATATTTTATGGTACATTTATGGAAAAAAAATCTACCCATTGTGTTTCTAATACTCGATATGTTTATGTAAAACTAGTCAATTTCCATCATTTAGAGCTGAAATCCGCATGAAAATACCATATTCATACCTTTTTAGTGCAAAATTGGATTTTAAACTATCTTCTGTGGATAACGATGATGATGATGATGATGCGAACTTAAATTATAATTTTCACATTTTAGAAATGAAAATGTTGAACTTTTTGTTGAAAGCAGTCAGAGGATTCAATTTGTTGGATATCAAGAATTTACTAATTTGCTTAAAAGGGGCTATCTGCGATTTCAATATAGTATTCCACCTTATATACTCTAATTCACTTCGTTACTACTTAACATGAAATTTTACATGCATTGAGCGAGTACCATTATCGTAGACTTCTTTCTCTGTATTATAATATCCTGTTACGCGAATTACTCATTACAAAATGTCTTATTTCCGTCAATCTTTACTCTAGGGAGTTAAATAGTACAGCTGAGGAGCTTTATAGTAAATTTCCAATTAAAGAGACACTGGCATATTTGAAAAATGAAAAAAGATCGATATTTTTGCTTGGTTATAAAGCTTTTTATAAATTAGCCATCACCTGAGGTTATTAAGCCCAAATCAGCACGCTTATGGGTAAACTGAATGATTTTAATTAATGTCGCCGGCCACATTAGAGCAATATTAGCACATTTCTTTGAAGAGCGCCCCCCCAAAAAAAATTGAGATTTTTACACGGTTGCATTGGTAACTGGCTAGTAAACTATACCTGTGTTTGGTTAAGCTCGTGTGTCACAAACGAAGGAATTTTGTAATTAGAATAATTATTATCGGGGATCCCGAAAATAATTCAACGGCTGCTGGAAACGGCCTTCCAATGAGAAATAGCCGGGAAATAACGCCATGTACGTGTCTACGCTCATCCATTAGTTGTTTTATTGGTTCAGGCAAGTGCCGCAAGTCAAGTTAGAGGTTATCTTCTCGAGGTGGCACTATTTCATCATGGACGGACATAAACGTAGCATTTCCAGCTCTGCCGTTAAGTCCAATCTGGGATCCCAATTCTAATTACAAAATCGCTTATTTTATGATAAATACGCATTTCTTAGCATTCTCGTTCGCAGGTATAGTTTCATAGACAATTACCAACGTAACTGTGCCAAAATATCAACTTTTGAAAATTGGGGGCGTTCTTCAAAAATGTGTCACTATTTGCTTTAATTCCGCAGACGATGCGGAAATGACGTGTAACACAAGAAAACACACGCCAGAGTTGGTTCTCACGGCATGCACCTTGTTTGACCGGTCTGTGACCTTTGTGGTTTTAATATCAATGAGTGCGAGTCTATGATAGTCATGTATAATAAACACATTCGTTGATTAAAGTTACGGAAAACTTAAAAGTTAGCCTACAAATTACCTGGATGTCTTGAGCCTCTTATTAATGTCTCTATCTGCTTTTGGGTATGTTATTTTTATGTGTAAAATGTATTTCTATTCTTCCAATGGCCTAGACTATCATTTGCGAGCAAATTGAAGAAATTTCATATTTTATGAAAATGTGCCAGTGCCGCTTTAAAGGTGATACGCAGGGTGTCCCAAAGTGTCGTTCAAGGAGATACACTTCGATTTCCCCATAACTGCTTCACGTGAGTATTTCATTTTCACGGAGCATAATCCTTATGTATATTCAGTGTAAATGCAATGTTAATCCGCCCATAAAAACCAGAGCTGTAACAGATTGTTAAAGGTTGTTTGTTCATCCATTCCCACAGATAGTGATTATCGGTGCATTAGATAGTGTAGTAGCTCAGCCGATGCGCATTATGTAAGTGATAACCTCAGAAATGGTCAGGGATATGCTATTTGCATCCTAACATAGGTCTTACATAATATTACAGAATCATTATGCTTTCATTGCTCCTTATGCCTATTTGCCATTGATAAATGCAAAGAAAAAGTAATATAATCGGCATTTTGTTGTTAATGTTTTATGGTATATCATGAATAAAGCAGTGCATTCAATGTGTCAGAAAAAAATCACCAGGCATCGGAATAGGAAGATTATGTTAAAGGTGGAGATCCGACCATGGTCCGATCTTATATGATGTTCTATTCCTCACGCGGATGCGTATTATTAAAAACATTGATTGCAAATTTTGAGATAAAGCGGCATTGACACATTTTCACAAAATATAAAATGTCTTCAATTTGCTGGAAAATGACAGTCTAGGTCACAGACCGGTCAAAGAGGAAACATGCCATGTGAATCAACTCCGGCGTATATGCAACACGGTAATGGTGAATCCAACGGACGAGGTACAAACCCACGCAATGGATCAAATTGATACAGGAGGACACCTAGATTGAACCAACCTTGTGTGGGGGAAAACAGGAGAAACAGGGAACACGACAGACAACTTGTTCGCAATTTCATAAATTTAAGAGCACAATTTTGCAGAGACCAAAGCAGAGCCATGGAAGCAGAGCAACAGGGGACAGACAATGTGCACTTTAATGAATTAAAGAGCGCAAAACAAACAGTAAACAAGCATGCAAAACGCACACGAGTGCACTACAAAGAAATTGCAGAGCTATGCAAATTATAATGTTGCCGCCAACCGTACACATTTAGGGGACTTCTTTCCAATTAAAAGACCATCACCTGCAATGTCCCTCAAGGTACCAAACTGGGGCCTTGTATTTTCAGTGTGGTGGTAAATGATGCTGCTGTTGTCACTACAGATTCTCGTTGGAAGTTTGTTGATGATCTCATTCTTGGTCACTGAAATTGTCAATGTAAAGTCAGATTCTTCACCACAACTACTGAGTGGTGTAAAGAAAATGACATGCTTCCAAACCTTCAAAATACCGTGTCTTACATGTGAACTTCATTAAAACACCAATCCAGTATACCCAGCTTAGTCTTGGTGGTGAGATTCTGGAAAATGTTAATAACATGAAGTTGCTTGGTCTGCAATCTCGGACAAAAGTGTTGGCACACTTACCGTACGGTAAAATCGTCCCCCTCTCTCCCCCGGAACAAAGTTGAAATCTGAAATTGTGTTACATTGCGTCTAACAATAATGATTGGTGGGGAATGGGGAGGTTTTAGGGATTAGCTAAGCTTGATACCAAACCAGTTCAATTAGACAATGTAAAAGAGCATTTTTTCCAGTGTGCTACATACATGTACTTTAGGAGGCCGGGAAAAACATGAAGTTCCTCATCAAACGACTGTTTCTGCTATACACTGAGAGGGTTGGGTCTCCTGTGAGGACATGCTGACCATACTATCACATTTAAATTAAATCCTCCTCTTTGCTCGAATACGCATGGCTCTGTGTGGCCTTCAAGTCCCACAAAACAACAGTCTTTCCAAATTAAACAAATCCTGTTTTGGCAACTTCTTTACTTTGATTTTACATTGTAAAGAAATCCTACGTATAACATTAATAGTTTCTTCTACAATTCAGGAGATTTAATGCTCAACATTTACACGATGTAAACATATGTTTCAGTGATTGCATTGCTTTCTTTGACAACTAGTTATAAATTTTTATCATTAATGCTCTTAGACAGTAAACAAGATGACGACATGCATTAAAATCAATTACTATTCTCATTTTGAAAAAAAGCCAAAAGTCAAAAAAAAAAAAAAAAAAAATCCTGAATTTGTAAAGACAAACGCACTGCATGCTTTGGCGCATTCATATACGAACAGTTATTTATTTTTTCTGTAAATCTGATAACCCATACTTACCAAAGTTTGGAACGGGGTGCATGCCATTTTGTAATGTACACACACGTGTATGTAGCACACCACCCTATTTTGGAAGGCGTTGCGACGGGGGAGGGGAGGGTGAAAGGAGGGAAATAGCTAATAATTCATTAGGGGTCATACACAAAACAAAATTAACTTGCTATTTTTATTGTGCTCCATAATTTTACCGTGTTAATAGACCCCATTTTGGAAAAGTAAATATAATTTTCTTTCTCCTTTTTAAACCAATAAGCAATTTTTTAAGAAAATATGCAATTAGTCCACAAAGTGCTTATGATTGGGGCTTATTCCGGGAATAGCTAATACTTTCATTTAGGGGTTATATCGCACGTGACAATTTTTATTTCGTATCGCATACTTTACCGTGTTAATACACCATTTTTGGGAAATTGGTATATTTTTCGCATTTTTAGGGAAAATTGCAAATTAGTATGAAAATCCAGCAAAGGACAGTGAAGAAACTAATACCATTATACATAGAGACATGCATCAGTGTGATTTTCTTTTTCTTTTCTTCTACCATTTTAAAGAGTATCTACCCTACCATGTACATAGATCGAGATATTGTTAATTTTCTTTCTACAAAAATTCTTAAAATCATGAAATTACCCATTTTATAATCATTTCACAATTATTTCATATTAATAAATACGCAGATAGATGTTTTCTTATATGATAAGTATAAAAGTGGCTTAATATCCAGGACGATATTCTGAAATTTTCCTGTCTGTATCTTGTTTTAGTTTTTTAAGATATCCTTTTTTAATTATGTACATAAATCTATTTATTGATGGTGCCCTCCGAAATAAAGAAGATAAAAGATTTGACCTTGACAAATGGTCTCCCAATGGCTTCGATGTACGAGTACTAACTTGAATATCTCCGCAACTATAAATCCCGATTATTTTAAAATTCAAATGTTACGTGCTGCTGTTGATCCCCTCTCATATCAAATGATGGGTTATGTTAACCTCTAGATACCATAGAAATTTCCACCTGACCCGCCTAGTGTTTGCTTAATTGGCACACATTAAATCCTACACTGTAAAAATATGGGAGTAAAAAGTGGGGTCCGCTTCTGTACAAGGATAAAATTTAACTCGAAATGGAGTAACTTTTATTCCATTTTTAGTTTGGTGTCATGCTCTCGTAACTATTCATAATGACATTCATCATCAATGTGCACACTTACATCATCTGCATTCACAAAGTTTTAAAATGGCGACATTTAGGAAATGGTTAAAAATAGGCTATTCTAGGAAGTGTCCAACCCATTCCGAATTTCAAAATTTTTTTTGACATAACTATGTGAAATTCCCAAGGTGTTTTGACAAATCAGTGTTTGGAATTTCTATGGCATTTTTCATCATGTTATCTATTTAGGTGGTGTGACCAACGAGAACGGAGGGAAAAACAGTGTTACTAAGTGATAGTATTCTTGGGGAAATCGGATTTTTTTTTTCAATGGATAGTAAATTCATGGAATTTCCATAGCCATCCTTGGTTTAGCTAAATTGTGTTCAATTATCTATTTCAGGGCATCTGTTGTAAAATAACCCACTGGAATATTGGATATGCTTTTTAACGATTGTCATTGTGGGAATTCCTCCCCACCTTTATTCATGGATGGGATTCGCATTCCTTCTTGATTTCACTATGGGAAATTCCAATGCATTTTTGGAGAAGAAGCGTGCGGGAAATAAGGGTGTGCTGATAATTCTGGAATAGCCAATAATGACTGTTCCTTTTCCAAATTTGTCAATTCGTTTGAAAATTATTGGTCTGCGGTCATATGACCATGGTTCAGTGTAGTCACTTTTTATTCTCTTTCAGTCGAATTTTTTATTTTTCGAATATTTCCAGTTATACAAATAATATCGTTGGATATAACATAGCGACGATGTTCATTTTATAACTAAAAAACTCACATCAAACCTTTAACAAGCTTAGCGATTTCAGAGCTTGAAGTACATAAATTGGACCAAATTTGAGACGGATGTTGAGAATAGACATTTTGATGTATTAGACGGATGATAACCCCTCCTAACGCAAAGTGCAAATTATTTGTGTTTTTTAAATACCGATTTAATAACTACTAAAATTATAATTTCTTATACAAAACACAGCATAACTCAACTGGCCATCTGAGGTGACGTACTTCAATGCGACGGATGAGTGTGAAAGGTGCTTACATATTGACTGATGATGACCATAACAAGTAACGAAAACAACATTACTATACGTCATACAGCAATTGGCGAAGTCCGTATCTTTTGTTTTCAGTTGCCATACTGACGGATACGTATGTAATTTAAACTTCAGCTATTTTATCTTATCACGCGCCATTACATTAATACAAGAAAATATATATTTTCCCGAATGTTGATCTCGTTTTTTTCATTTACCTTAAATAAACCTAGTATTTGGGGGGGAAACGTTTACTCTGCACATACTCCCGACGAAATCGGATCGGCGACTTTTTGGCTGTTTAAACCCTTCCCGGCGGAGTGCAAGCACTCTTCTTCGGCTTATTGACAATGCTGTTAGACGAGGCATAGCCAAGGAAACCTCTGTGTCAGCTTTTTTGTCAAGTAACAACCCACTCTGAAACTGTGCCTGTGCACACAGGCTTGGAGCAGGAAAAAGGCCGACATCTGGACATGTATAGCAGCTCCCAACAAAAGGCAATGCTACGCATTCAAAGTAATGCATGGATTCACTTCACCTGGGTAGGGGGACGTTCATTATGTAACATTCACCTACCTAATATGATTACTAAAGCGTTCAAATATGAAGAAACACGTTTTTAGATTTTGTCTGAAAAATCCAACTTATGAGCAACAGATGTATTTTGGTCGATTGCCAGTAATTTCACATGGAACCTCGTACAATAATGCGACGCAGCGACCATAGAATGAATGCAATTGGACTGGTAACAGACGAACTGGCAGTTGGAACAACTGGCACATGAAAGCAGGCACTGGATGATTACGGATACTGCTTACCTCGAGAGTATTCAACTCGTTAGCAAGTGTAAAGCCCCACCTGGATCTTATCTTCATAGCAATTATCAAAGAAATCTTGCTTCAACTGTGGTAGTTACCTATTGTCCAACCAAAATGGCAGAAGAGACTGCATAAGCTCAAAACAAGAGCCATTGACTCCATTCTAGCACCAAGAACTGCTTATGTGGATAGGAGATGCAGGATAGGACTGAAAGATGTCCACGTTCTCTCGCCGCGAGAAGGAAGAGAAGGGTAAAATACTGTTGGATTTTGCAGGTAAATACACGTCTTTCAATGCAAGGAATATTATTCCGCAAGAAA
This sequence comes from Ophioderma brevispina, assembly GCA_023653785.1. Lineage (NCBI taxonomy): Eukaryota > Metazoa > Echinodermata > Ophiuroidea > Amphilepidida > Ophiodermatidae > Ophioderma > Ophioderma brevispina. The sequence goes on along the minus strand of JAMKCH010020753.1, from coordinate 46,220 downwards.
ATGGGGGAAAGCTTGGAAGTAAAGTATCACCTGGACTACACATTCACCCGAAAGGAATGGAGGTGACCAGAATTCAGAACGTAGAGGCATACAGCATTTTTATCAGACTTGGACTCACAGGGTTATGTACAGTCTCGGGTAAAACCAAAATGGTGCCAAAAGATCGACATGTTGGCGTCTGCTTCAGAGATGAAAAGACCTCGCGAGAGCAGTCCTAATGAGGTAACGCAACCTCACCTCTGCAAGATGCTAATGTATCTGCGACAGGCAAATATGAGAAAAAGTGATTCCAATGAGGAAGACGCGAAGAGGAGAACGCGAGAACGCGTCATTCACAAAGTACGCTGAAGCGAACAGGGAACCAGTATTATAACACTCGGCCTATCTGTTCCATTTTTGGTGAGGTTACCACCCCGGAGTTTCCTTATAAACATGCAATTGGTACCCGAATAGCTTAGATGGGCTTCTTTCTATGGCCATCACAATACGTACAAACAGCCTGAATATCGACGTGCACTATATGTCATAAGTGTTATATTACTCAAAATTTGGATAACAATATTATTTTCTCAATTTTTTTGAGAAGTTTTCTCACGGGAAAAGTACTTGGTTTACTATAAATAGAGACAGGGCGAATATCCCTAGTTTGTTTTGCACCTGTTTAGATTGATCAATAGGGGAAGTGGGGGTTTCCCCAAGAATGCTAAAATTAGAAAAGGGAGTCACTTGTTATGCTTTGACAGGCATAGAAACGTGAGGTGATTCCGATTGAAGTAATTTATTTGGATTTCAATTGGTCAGCTAGTGCAAGGTAGTTTATGAATGACTATCTCTTTTAAGACTGGTGAACTTATGAAATATGTGCATATCTGAGGAGCTTGGACCCAAAAGAGGGCCAGCAGTTGTAATCAGAGCTAAACCAGAGCTCGGGAGCTATACAGTATAATTATAAGCTAGTTTTACTCTACAATAATGGTAGATTTGAGTTCTACATCTAGTGCAAGGATTTAATACCTTGGATGCCGCTGGAGCTTGGATAGCTAAATTGTCTGCTGTCGTCTTTTAAGCCAAAGAGCTTCAGTTTTTGGAATCAAAAAGGGATTCCAATTTTGTGGTCCTATATGAACACATAGCGACAGACTGATGGTGGTATATTAACCTGGATTTTATTATTGTGGACATATATTTGGTTATGTTGTGTCGTCACGGAAGCCCGTCGTCTTGAACTGCTGGACAAGATTACCTCAGGACGAGAATATTCCCTTGAAATATGAACTGACGGATTTTATGCAAACTGGTGCGCTGTCATTTGGAGTCTTCGCTGTGAGGACATATCATCGTTGAACGCAACGCTTCTTGTGGACATTCTTGTTTACAATTAAGTATAAATCATAAATTGTGTGCATTATACGAGCGTGTAATAATGTTTTGGACATACCAAATTCTTGAACCAATTACAATCATTAAAATCTGTTATATATATCCCATTTTAGATCACTTTGCACAGGCTCCTTTATTTTTGTTTGAAAGGTATCTCTGACCTTTGACGTCTACTAGATATCATAACATAGTCAAGACAGGTAGAACATACTTGATATTGGATGCCACGGATAATGGATATTTGACAGTTTTGCTGGCTTACCACAGTAGAGCACTAAAGTCCCCGCTGTTATATAAAACTATTCATTACCGTCATTTAAGACCCAAATACCGCATGAAGATCTGATATTCCCAATTTTTGTTTTTGTTTCTACACTGTGTCTATGGCATTTGGGGGTTTTTGTTTTTTTTGCGCCTTGCGCGGACTTTATGACGACATTCCCCATCCATCACTTCAAGATCGTCCTAAACACTATACCTCTATCCAGCTGTGCTTTTTTTTACCACGACAGGAGCAAAAATACCAATTTATAATTACAAAAATCATTTGGCGCACCATCAGTTGTGAGATGAGCTTGCAAGAGGAAGCTGGAAGAGACATCATACATCAAGGTCTCAGAGGATAAGCTCAACGACAGATTATGTAGAGGGCAAGCACGCGCAAAAAAGCAAATATGGTCATATCTAGCAAAAGGAAGTTCAGCTTAGGGAAATACACAATAAGAAAAGCTATAAAACTGGTACAACCACTTTGAAAGCCTTCTTGGAAATCAGCGAATGCTGCGCGATGAAAATCAAAATACATCGCGGTCCCCGGACAACGAGTGTCGTCTGCCGTCGCGGTTATGTGAATGGGACCAAAGGTTCACATGAGGTCACCAGCCATGTCACCCCACCCCGCCCCCGCCTTTCACCAAGTTACACATCACACCGTAGCCCTTGCGGAACTCATACGGCATGCAACATATTAAGGGTTTACATTTTGACCACAGACATACAGACACACAGACACACAAATACACAGACTACAGCACCCCATTTAACGGTGTCCGTCTTGGCACACAGCGCCGGCCATTGTTGAATCTTGTCAAACGTTGGCAAATTTTCACTGTACTAGGGTATGATCACACATTATTATTATTATATTATTCACGGCATTTATATGGCGCCTCTCCCGAGGATCGAAGCGCTTCACAAAAGAATAGTTAAAAACAAATATAATAAAAATACGGTATCAGATAACCTTAAAATACAAATAGATAACATACAGAAGAACATAATATCATATACAATTACCCTGATACACTATCGGCCTAGAAACACATTATTATGATAAATTCAATACATTATAAAATGGACCAAACAAAATACAGCATAGGAAAAATGTGATGCCACAAACATTGGATTAAAAACTAATCCTTCGGAAAGAGATGTGTTTTGAGCAACTTTTTGAAAACTTTGACATTTGGAGCCTGGCGAATTTGAATGGGCGTTTGTTCCACAATTTGGGGGCCAATGACCGAAAATGCAGTATCGCCAACAATACGTCTGGTAAAGGGGACATCAAGGCGCATAGTATCCTTGAGAGTGATCTAAGGCCACTCCCGCCAGGCTTCATAAGTTTGAAGAATTTTTTGCAAATATAAAGGTCCCCGTTTAATTCACACAATTGTACACATTCAGCAGGATCTTAAATTCAATGCGTTTGCTGGACTGGCAAACAATGAAGATCGCGCAATAAGGGGGATCCCACGAGCGCTTATTGACACAATAATAAGGCGCGCAGCGCGATTTTGAAGCCCCTGTAGTCGCTGTACATTACTAGCGGACATGCCACCCAACAAAGAGTTGCCATAATCCAGCCGCGAAAGACCAAAGTCGTACTGCATTCACAAGTCCTCACGTCAATAACCTACGAATCTCGCATATTACGTAAATGAAAATTGACAGAGCGCATAATGATGAAACATGCTTATACATCTTCAAACAAGGGTCAAATATAATACCCTGATTTCGAATAGATTATGAAGGATTCAATATCAGATAAATCGGCTGAGCTGGGACACTCCACGTACACACAGTGTCAGGTGTCGTTGATTCGGATTTTTGTACATTGCGGTACACTAGAGATTGCTCAAATACTTGGCCTATCGTAACGATTTTACGCCCCAAAATATTTTGTATTTTCTACTAAATTTCATATTAACTGACTATTTTATTATAGGTCTAATTTTTGGAAAAAGACGAAAAACACGTGAAAAATACTATCCATACAATCATGTTCTTACCTTATCAGCTGGCTCAATCTCGATTGCTGCTATCAGGTCATGTCACACGCCAGGCTTACAAACTAGTGAGTCTAAGGGTTCCTTTTTGTCAGAAACCCGTTTCTAACATTAGATCGACCAACCTGATTTGTTGATTTCGCGATATCGCGAAACCGTTTCTTTTCATTCCTTGTTTTTCAAAGCTAATCACCGAGCCTTTACACAACGTTTGGCTGCTAGGGATTCCCATGACGTAGCGCATGTCTAAGAATAGCCGCCAATTAGCGATGCGGGTACGGAATCGGCGGCGCTGTGTCCAAGCAGTAGAGATGCTACGGGAGCGTAAATGTGTGACTCACAGACATACAGTTTCGACGCAGAGTAATCCCTATGGCCTTCTGCATCCCCCCTCCTTGCAGGCGACACTAAAAACTATATTGCATATATTCCCAATACAAGTGAGTTTCCACTCGACCAGGAGAATACAAGACGGTAAAGATTCTCGAGGACATGTAGAAGAACAAGACCTGTGAAGGATGATTTAATACCACCCTAAGATTGATTCGGTGCGAAGATCTAGACGGCATTCTTATTAGCGTGTCCAGACGGAGGGCTCTAACGTAAAGTTTACATCGTAGTTTAATTTTCGAAGTTTAACTTGTAGTTAGTGCCCGTGCGAACTCAACTCGTGGTTTGTAAACTTTAAGTTTACTCGAAGTTTAAAACATAAGATTTCTTATGGTTTAGTTGTGGTTAACGCACTACCCCCTGTCGAGCGGCCTAAGCTGTCAGAGTTTACGGCCGTGTGACAGGCTTAGCAACAAGGTCGAAGTTTAGCATGACCTCGCCATGACGTAGACTAGTTGGGTCGCGATCCCGGTCACCATTTTTATGTTATCATAGCGACGGACTATACATTTGTTAAAAATACACTCAGACTGGCGTTTAAAAAGAAAAATTGTAATTACATGTAATAAAATAATCGTGTCACTGACCGTCCAATCTGAAGAACATAATAGGCCTTACATACATTATCGTGAACCTTACGTTTTCATGAGTCTATAGCAGCTACAGCGTCCATTTTGAAGAAGTGTTGGAAAATATTTTATTTGATTGCCCTCCAATTTTCATCGGTTCTGGCCACTTAATGTGGCTGCCATCTTATGCAAGTGAGACGATGCACGTGGGCAAAAAAGACCGACAGCAGTTACGTACGATGCGCCCTATTGGTTAAGAATCACATAAGAAACTAATTGATTTTTTAGCCAATCGCTTGACTCGGCAATAGCATATGAAAATCGATAGAAAGCGCGATGTAAATGGTTGAATTTTGTGAGAACCTTGTTTATTATGATATTTAATAAGGACATACAGTGATTTGACAAGTCAATGATAGTCACCAAAATGCGATTTTTACGAATGTTTTCCGTCGCGACTTACCACCAATTTGTATTCAACAGGATTTTTTTAACGTTTTACCCACAAAAATGAGAAATAGTAGAAATTAACCAGGGGAGCTGTTAATAACGCTCTTGATTGTCGGTGTAGCAGCACCGGTATATGAGATAAATGTCTGCTCTAGCTTTCATTCGAACAGCTTCGAATGCTAAGGGCCGTGCCCGTTTTGTTTACGCTACTATAGTTCGCAAGCAACCTAAATATAGAGCAAACAGACCATACTTTTAATCGTAAAATACATTATTCGTTATGATGTGAGTACCCCATTTGAAACGTTCACCTGGTAGAAGTCCTATTTACGCCTACCAGTACCATTCACATGATTTCTGTTTCGCTGGGTATTTTTGGAGCTCTGTAGTGGGTCACCGGTATGTATCGCCTTACTTCCGTTCTATCAACAAGTCGGCACCTATACTCGTTGATTGCCCTTTTCAGTTTGTCGATGATAATACCCGTGTGGGACGCTGTTCTAGTTAACGGATTAAAATTTTATTATCGATTTTATGTATATATCATCGCTTATTATTCTCCGTCTGAACATGACTATTATTTTGCAGCGGGGCATATGGTCCATAATTACCTTCATAGATTTTCAGAATTGTGAAGTCACGTTTAAAAAAATTATGGGTGTTAACTTAACTCTTTTTCCTGCAATCTACCTCAAACACATAGTCTATGGATAAACTCTGCAACTTTGGGCCATGTTCTATAATATCTTTAATAGAGGAAATATAAGACTATCCCCCTCCAATGTACAATCATTTTCACCAAATACACCAGATTTTCAACATATTGTACACTATTTCTGAGTTATACTATTACACTAAATGCCATCCAAATGCCCAGCACGAGATGCCATAGACCCCCCCCCCCTCTGTACAGCAGATAGTTGGCCTAAACCAGTGCAGTTCAGACATTTTACAGCAGATTTCTAGATGCCAGAAGAAAGATTGCACCTATGCCTCCACAAATTTGAGCTTATTGCACCTAGTGTAGATACATTGTATAACTATACGTTTTCATCTACACTGTTCTAAGCATTTTGTCACATGCGAGCTATATACCCTGGCAAAACGATACTTCAACTATCTTTGCAATTTATTAAGATCAGCACGTAACACACCTAATTATATCAATGATGTTTAACACTAATAATGTTCAACTATTATCATGTTAAAGTTATTCATTACTTTTTGAACACGCAAAGATTTTAATGGGTGATTGATGGCGGTTCATCTTTCTTTTCATGAACACCTGCTTTACAAATCAACGGGACTGTTTACATTTCCACATTTGTGCGTTTGATATAGTATCGATATATTTTTACCATACAAACGCGTTAATCACTGTTTACAAACGATATTAGTGTTTATCTTTTCAAACTGTGTTTAAACATTACAAAAACACATTTAATATGTTCATATATTTATATTTTCATCTTTTCAAAACTATTTTCTCTATTTAAAACTTCCTGTCTCAAAACAATGCTCTACAAATACCAAATATCAACATTTTAAAAATAAAGTTTTAAAAGATTTTAAAAATTGAAAAGATATAAGTAATCAAATTAAATTTAAAAAGAGAAGTAATAAACTTACTAATAAATAGAAAAATAGAATAAAATTAAATAAATTAAAACAATTCTAAGCCCACCGACTATTAAAGCGGTACGACCAGGACTCGAACCTACGTATACAATCACCGAATAACATAATCACAATACATACAAAGTTACACTATCACATACCTGGTCGTCAGAAGGTCTGCACCGCTACGCCACAGCGGACTTTGAGCACTGGATTTTTGCCCCAGAATGACCTTGAACCTTAACACTTAAGTGACCAAGGGGGGGGGGGGGTTCCTAGGGACCCCCAAAATTTGTTTTCGCGCTGGCCGCTTTACGCGTGGGATTTTTGCGCCGAATGTTTTTGTAATTGTCTGACTTTTAAATGCGCTTCTTTTCATACCAAAATAATTAAAATCGGCCAAGCCGTTAATGAGTTAATTAGTGGGGGTCCCATGGAACCCCCCTTGGGCACTAACGAAAGTCATTTGAGAATGTTTTTAAAAATAAGAATAAGAAACCGAGAACCAAAGCAATTTTTTTTGCTGATATAAGTTCACACATACATGTAAGTAAATAATTATTAATAACATTAAAAATAATTAACCCTTTATGTGCTGAAAACAAACAATTTCATCATTTACGTTGCCAAACCGTTACTGTACAAACTCTATGGGAAAATGAAATGTATTTTGCAACACCCGTAAAAAATACAGGATTCCCTAAACTGCTGGTTTTGTGTTAAATATAAGTAATTTGGGTCTTCTAGAATAGATATCAACATAACATAAGTTTTAAAAATTTTTGATGTAAGCGCAAGGCTCATTTTGCCCAATTTTCGCGTGTTTTGAAAACAATGTTTTGCCCCTAATTTGCTCCCAAAATAACAAATCTCATTTTTATTGCTGATTTGGGGTTGTCTTATGATCCTTCACATGTGGTATAATTTCGTGCAAAAATTCCCTCGGGAAAGTGGTTTCCTTAGGGGGAGGTCCAATGGACCCCCCCCCCCTTGGGCACCAACGGGAGTGAAAACCCCATGGTCACTTAAGTGTTAAAAGGGCTGTAGCCGTGTAAATAAAGGTCGGATTCTATACAAACTATACCTTTTTAATCCTTGTAATGAGACAAATACGTTGGTGTACATTTAAACACAATAAATGTGCTCAACACAATTGATTTTTGCTGTCAGATCTTGCTTTTTAGATATGGCACTCGTTTCAAGGGTGAGAATTGTTTTACATGGCACAAATACGAAAAAAACGAAGTCTCACATTCCTTGTTAAAGGTCGCAGGATAGGAGATGATAAACCTACTCCAAATCTTTATGGGACATTCCATTCCAATAAACGGGGCCAGAAAAAAATACACTACCAGTGTACATCATTAGTGAAACTATTGATTTTCAGTCGTGTCATGAATAATTCACACCAGTCACCTGGAAATTTATATTACTCTCTGAAAAACCTCAAATGATACCACAAATGATGTCCATCACCAACCCAAATATTGAATGCTTTCTGGTCCCTCCTTTATAGACTTGACACAAACCACATCAATTCTATTTCCATTTCCGGGACCTTTAAGGCCCGTATCTAAATCCATGTTGAGGAAATGTGATAAATTTGGAAGTAGAAATGAGCGTTGCAGAAAGTGTATAACAATCCCGAATTATCTTACTCTGACCTCATGTATTTAAGACAACAACAAAATATCTTAAATACCCTGTTACTCATAAAATATTTTTTACCACTTTTTTATGGAATGATTCTTACAGTGTGATTTATTTATGATATCTATGGTGTATATCGCCACACTAATTGAATGATCAGTCTCTTCCGAATATATCACCATGAACGTACTCCATAATTAACCCTTTACGAACCGTGTCCTTAGCCTGAAAGGAAAATGGGGTATTTGAACAGTCATTTTACATATAACAAATGTTTGGGTGATTTCATGCATCGAAATATTCAATAGTACTGTTTTAAATGTCAATCAGTCACTAACATCAGGTATGGTCACCCCTGGCATGAATCAGTGCGTCAAGACGTCGCGGCATACTGTCCACAAGGTTGTTTATGAAGTCAATGAGCAGAACGTTCCACTGATCGGTCAGAGGCTGAGCAAACTCCTGTAGTGTTTCAGGAAGAGTATCCCTGTAATTGATGGCTCGGCTCGGCCAGCATGCTCGATAGGGTTCAAATCAGGGGATCAAGCAGGCCATGGTATCTGCTACACCCCCTCCGCCTCAAAAATGTGGCAGACAGTGGTTTCCAGAATGTCCAGATACACGACGGCGTTCATGTTTCCATCTGGCACCAAGAGTGACGTTTTTCCTACATAAGGAATACCGGTCCATACCATACTGAGCCGCCACCACCTTGAGTCGATTCCTGAATACAGTCAAGTCATTTCGGAAGTTCTCATTTTCGCCAGTGTCTGAGCTGTAATCTTTTGTGCTCCCTAGCCCAGCGAGGTCGATCAACTCGTTGTGGTGAACGCGGTTAAGCACGTTGAACAATCTCCGATTTACAGTTTGGAGGGAAACGTTCATTCCATAGTGTCTTTCCACAAACGACGAAGACGGCTCGTTGGAATTTTCCGGGCTCTACGGCACAGATTAAGCAGTCGGCGATCATCTTGGCGATCGTAGCCGTCCTAAAGATTTTCATGGCCTCAAATGACCCACCTCTCTATTATGTCTGAATATTTTACAGACCGTACTCTGCAATATCCCGAGGAAATCAGCGACTTTGCCTTGTTTGTCAACTTCCCGGCGGAGTGCAAGTACTCTTCGGCGTATTGACAATGCCGTTGGTCAAACCTTCACTTTTGTTATACAATTTCTGGTTAGAAAAATAGGTATTCTGTAGCGTGTACGATTCTTGTTTTGAGACCCTCAACACAGCGACCGGCGTTTGTAAAACACGGAATCGCCTAAATCGCCTACTTCGCTTAATTCTCCCTGTGTTGATGTATTTATCATAGAATATTTAGTTGAATCTTGTAGAACCAACAATTACCTAAAAACAAATATCTTTGAATACAAAATGTTGGTGTTTTTGTCCCAAAAATTCAGGTTGAATTTTGTGAACTTAGGCAGAGTAAAAATGTCGTGACTATTTCATCAAACAACGAATTCTCCTAAGTTTCATTTCCGTGGCAGAAATCTCAAACATTAGTCTCGGTCCACAGCCTGCACGGAGTCAACTCATTCATGTGGTTGATTAGTCTTAGCACAGAAATAGTTGTGTGAAATGCGGGATGAATGATGGCGGGTGGTAAATGGCGGTCAATTGAGCAAAGGTGAGGGGTAAGACGCTTGTCAAAGGAGTTTCTAGCGTCCTGATGCCAAGATCGGTTGAAAAGGCAAGGCATAGTGCAATTGTGTCACTCTAAACGGGCCTCGACTTTTTGCCCACCCAACGAATCATTGGGGACAACGAATCCATTATAAGTTGATCGTATTGTAAATGATTCCACGTCACAGGGCACATCATCACTGATCAATGACATGCTATGGATGAGTGATTACCCACCACAACGTGTGCAGGAACATTGGCAATTAGGCATGTTTTTACACAATGTTGGAAGCCTTGTTAGAATAGTCGTTTCGATATTTTTTTAGTACCTATTGTCACCAACCATTACACCACCTTATAGAAAAAAAGATTATCTTGGTTGTCAGCTTGCGACGAGTATAGATCTAACCGTTTGTCCATGGCGCTCTCTTGAATCTGCTCAGAAATCACTGGTGATTTTTAACATAGAGTTAGCATTATACCCTACCAAAATACCACTCTTTATAAATGAACCATTTTCGGATTTTTCTGAATGTTCTATCATAATAAAATTCACATATGTTATTGATGATAATATATTCTACAATTAGAGCTTCTACGAAGAAAATCCCTTGAGCACTTTCCTCGCAACGACGTGAGTTTTCTCATGTCCTATGCGTTAAGCACAGAGTACGCGTGACAGGTCATAGGCCTATTGAATGCACTGTGTGTACAGTGAATAGGGAAAATGGCCAGTAACTGCAAGATGGCAAAATATACAGATGCATACCAAGCATAGGCCTAACTGGCAATGTCTTTTCGCCACCAGGGACGTCGTAGTTCGACAGTTTACCACCATAGGCTACCATTCGCATCATGATCATATACGGGCATACCGGGCTTTATTCCGTTAACAACTTATTCCGTCATGAGTTAGGGGGTCAAATGACGTCACGGGTGGCCAACAATTTTGCACGACTATTCAGAGTGGAAAAAAAAAAAAAAAAAAAAAAAAAAAAAAAAAAAAAAAAAAAAAAAAAAAAAAAGTAAGACTAAGATTCTCGGTCTCATTAAATGGGTCTGAGCTCACTGCCTATCTTTTATCTTTTGTTGATTTTAGAAGAATTACTATTCAATAAGCAAAAAATATGCGCGTCCGCCATGTGTACATCTGTGCAGTCTTCATATTCAGTACTACGCTGTGATCTTGCGTATATCGGAGGATTATTACCTAGGGAGTCCTATTTTTGCGCCAGTGAAGCAATTACATAAGTGGAGGGTAGGGAGAATTAGCGAAGTACGCGATTTAGGCGATTCTGTGTTTTACAAACGCCGCACAGCGACAAGTGGCTAGACGTCTGTCTTTCGGATTAATCCCACATCGGCATAATGATGCAGTTAAATCTTGTTTCATATATACCTGTTATTTTTTGTTTCATTGGCCCAAGTTATTCTCTGAAAATCAACCTACTGAAAAACATTTGGAGGGTTCAAAATTCCACGCACCGTAGAACCCTTTGATTGTTTCGGCATGCCGCTGCCCTTCTATCCGTTATAAAATCTCTCCGACCTCATAAATTAATTGGTTCCTTAGAATTGATAAATGAGGGTACTTAAAGCCATGAAGCGGAAATAAATAAATAGAGTTACTCTAATAACGACAACATAGCGCCATGGCAGATAAATCTCTATATATTTTTCAAGTGACGGGTCAATGAACCAACTTGAATAAATCATTAGTAATATTCAAGGTTTATGAAACGAATATCGATGTCTAAATGAATAAAAATTTAATAAATATACACATATAGTGATATTAACACTCTCACAATACATAACTGCCATAACTACCCCTTACAACCCGTTACTCCTTGCATCACTGAAATCTTATCAACTAGTCAGGCACATCAAAATATCCTCTGAAGCTTGTTTTAACATGGCATTGAAAACTAGTCAAGCTTGATAGACTAGTTTGAGCCTGCTGGGCAGGGGCGTAACCAGACCTAAACCTCTTTCTTCTTTGCATTATTATGCAAATCCAGATATCTCTGAATATTCCAGGAACATTAGGATCAGTGTAGCCAGAAGGCGCAAATAAATAAGCCATAGCTGATTTTTTTCAGGACAGTTTTCTGATGTTGTGAGGAGCAACGTAGCAAAAGTCCCCCTAGTGTCCCCCTTGTGCTGATAGATAGATATTGTGCTGATAGAGGAATAAGGGGGTTTATAATCATTGACTATTAGTCCAGGCACAGACGACCCATGTGACCTTGTTATCGCATATATATTTTTTTTCAACGGTTTCTAGATCTCTAGACCAGTTTTCTTCCTGCTGAAAAAGTCTGAATCCGAGGATGCCCGACGAAAAACCTTGAGCATTTTCGAAGAAACGCCAAAATTCAAAATGGCCACCAAAACACTAAAAACTCATATGTTAATTACTAAAAAGTCACCAATTAAAATATGATTCATTAACCATCTAATTAAGCGATTCAATATGGCAGCCGATACAACAAAGCATCTGATATTTATCTACTTTTGACCGTAGAATGGTAACTTGGTATATATGCCAATGCTTTAGCAATCGATATATAAATTGAAACCATTATGAATAGCTTTCAACAATTTGATAATTAATCAAATCAATAATCCATTCAAGATGGCTCCAAAATGGCAAAATTCATTACTACATATAGCCAAGAGCTGCCATAATTGTGTAAATATCATAACATAATGGAATTGATTGATATCTGCAGGATGCCATCCAAGATAGGCGTTCAATATGGCAGCAAATTTCAATCAATAAAGGTCAGTAATTCATTTACGCTTTAAGCTAAGATATATATTTTGTGGTCTTAAGTTGGATTATCGCTTCCAAAAATCCAAGTAAGGCTATGTTAAGTGTCATTGAGTCGTTATTCATAAAACATCCCAATATGGATGCCAATGGACGCCCCAAACCTACCAAAAAACAAAGAAACAGATATCGCTAGACTATTAGTGATCGAATTTTTCGCCGCTTAGTAAGTGCCATTTCCAGCCATATTGGCTACCCATCTTGGATGGCATCTTACATGTATCTGATTACCTAATAATGTGTACATTGATTTGATTGACTGACAGGGATATATGCAAACATTGCAGTACTAGGTTAGACACAGCTATCAATTATACCCATCTTAGAGTATCGGAAACCATTTTGGATCCTATAATGAAGGAATTTATAATCACATTTTTAGAAAGAATTACTTTCTTGACTGCCAAAACACCAGGATAGATACCAAATTACCAAACTGAAGTCAAACGTAGATCACGATCAGGCACTTTATTGTATTGACGGCCATATTGAATTCATTGATTACGTGGTTACAAAATCACATGTTAATTGGTCACAATGAATGATGTAACGAGACAGGCTTAAAAATTACAACTTTTGAGTGAACAAGAGATGAATGTTTGTGTTTTGGTGGCCATTTTGATTTTTTGCGTTTCTACAAAAATGCTCAAGGTTGCTCGTCTGGTATCCATCGGATTCAGAATCAGCGTAAAAAACTGGTCTAGAAACAGTTGAAAAACATTACATATCTAATAAAACAAGGTTGGTATTAGTTATCAATGAATCTGTAGCCTGGACTATATTGTATTCTTCTAGTCTCACTGATTAAAGGAAATGTATAGTTTGCCTAACTTTGGACATTTAGTCTATAGAATACAGCCAACAAATGTTAAGGTCATTGAAACTGTTTAAATATGTTTTTTCGGTCCTACACAGAAACAGACATTCTGAACCTTTACCCCAGCATGACGATGTATACCTTTGAACCAAATCGAACATTTCTAAATTTGTGTTACGTCAACTGGCGCAAGCAGCGCAATTATTTTATTGTTCGTGGCACGGAACAAAACTCATTCGCCTCCAGTGCGCTTGCGTTCACGTACGAAAATTAAGGTGAGGGTTATCCGTTATTTCTGGAAATTCCGACGAGCGATTTCAGATATTTCTCAATATTTTCTACACATATCGTATACCATCATGTGGGCATTGCACCTGACTTTCACAATCGTAATAATGTTCCACCTTTTTTGCCATAGTACATGCTAGGCCTGTGATTGGCTAAATTTTTGAACAAACGTAACTCAAACCCCGTTTGAATGTATATTAATGGTTTTGGGGAGAATGTTGCTGGGACATTCCGGAGGAAACGCTGTTCTCGGATTTTGAATTGGTTGCCATTAAAACCGTGAGCAGCCAAAATAAGCACTTTTTACTGAATAACTTTAAAACGAAGGAGTATTTTTCAAAATGGGAGACATGTTTTCTATAGCTTAGCCTTCTTACATCTGTGCCAAATTTCCTTCCTATACCATTTTTCGTTTTCTATTACGTTTGTTTGAAATTACTATTTTGCGCTTGTTACGACTGAGATATAGGCCTTTAAAGTTTTGTCAACGTTTGAGGGCCGCTTAGTTATACGAATTAAATAAATATTTTGCATTGTTTATGTGTGGTAGTAATTATCATAATTTTAATCAAGTTTGTTGAAAAAGATGCAGTTAATTATCTGTTATTAATTTTTAAATAATTTTGTTAAATATAAGCAGGTGAGAAAGAAAGAAATATATAAGAATGTATCGCAATATGTTAAAAGGGAGCTATATTTATTCGTTATCATTTTATTTAACAATTCGATACAAGACTTTAAAAAGAAACACACCCACAGCCTATAATATTATGTTTTTTGAAAAATATGGTTTAATATCTCTTGTTGAAATTCATAATACATGTATACCATATATGACAAAATGCTTTTCGCCAAGTTTTTTTTTGTCGCCTCCGATCTTTGACAGTCGTATCTTCGGACCGAGAGTCGGATTTTAGTCAAATAAAAATATTTCAAAGCTAAGACTTACGCATGTGGCTGTTACAATATCTCACTTTTTGCAGTGGAAAAAAATAACTCCCCCTAACCATTGCATACGAACTGCGAAATTACAAAACTAAGTGCACTGGAACTATCCACCAAATTTCTTGTATTTCTAAGACAACTTGACACCTGTTTTCAAGGCTTGTTTATAAACCGTTAGCGTCTGGTCTTTTTGGGTTGACTTTGCAGATAACCACACCCCCCCCACATACTTAATACACCCTATCAATAGGCCAGCCATAACTGTAGGATAAGAGAGCCACATTGCGTGACTACAATACATCCACCTGTTAATTGAATTCCAGTATGCTCAGTGACAGGTGATCTTTATACTCTTGTATTTCCACCCTTAGGACAAGAATAATTTTATGTTAATCCCCGCAAATATGACGGCAGTGAATTGCATAGGGTCTATTGCGCATTCCAATTTGCGTCGTTTGAAAATCCCGGGCTTCTAATTCCGATTGTTTGCAGTTCCGCCAGTTCTATTGGTGTCTACTAAGTGATGTCATTATCACATCGTCCTATAGAAAACGTTTTAGGAGTGGTAGCCACATGACGGTTCGACTCCAGCCACCATTCAAGGTCGAGGTTAATGTTCACTCTGGTCCATTAGTGGAACCGATTTATTCCACATATTAACACTTAATGTACAGTGATTTATTGTAATTCGGTGTAAACCCTATAAGACATCGGTGTCATATGCAACGACTAAAAATAGCTGATCCAGTCCATATAATACAAGCGTTTTACATTTTTGAATATGGAGATAAGTTAGAGTGGATGGGAGCTAAGCTGTAAACAAGTGCAAACTAATGCAGGCAGCAGGCCCAATTTAATAGCTAACAATAGCAAAGATACATGGATATAAAATGTGATGAATTTAAATACAGTAGAAACCTAATTATATTTAATCTAAACAGGTCACACGACATTTTGAATATAACAGAATACTTGAAGAAAAGAACCCTTTCCACAGAAAAATACTAACGCAGCAGAAGTCTAATTTGACTTTGAGTCACAATATTTAAAATGTATATAAGAAATAATAATCTGGTATTGCGGTTTATTCCGTATAGCTTGGCATTGCATGTCAACTATATTTTTTGTCTTCTTTGTTTGCGTAACTTTCAGATTCACGATTGCGTTCTACTTATACATAATTATTTTTTATTTTTTACAGCACGTTTTTTATCTACTCCTTTTTAAGCAAATATTATACATCACAAATACTTGCTTACGTTTTGTTTGCTGATGTTGCCCGCGCTTAATTGCTTTTTACCCTCAAGGTCATCAATGTATACATTTCACATGTAATCGATGCGTCCAGACATCCAATGTACCCATTTATTCCACAGTGTTTATTGAGACGTAGGAGTTTACTACATTGATATTTTACGTCACTTCCCTTCATTGCGGAAATTATTATATTATTGAAAATCGTTTCTTTACAATACATCTAAGTGTAAACAACCCCAGTTGTGCCCCGTTCATTCATTAAAAATACTGGTCAATATAGCTAGGACGCATAGTTTCATTCAGAAGGCGATATTAAATACGAAAGCTTCTGTACAGAAAAAGAAACAACAGTAGCTCAGTAATCTATTATCTATGTGCGTATCTGTGTTCCCGTGGGATTTCTTAATCATAAAAGCAACTGGACTTCAGATGACCTTTGACCTTGGAATGGAACTTCATTAAAGTCTGACTCAGATATTTCGAAATATTATTGTTTTGTGTAATAATGAAAAATAGTCAACTAGAACTAAAGATAGTAACCTAAAATACACAATTCCGAAATTTGAGATGAATCGGATTTTTCGTTTTGATGCAGTAAACATTTATGTGTAGTATTACGTCCCATAGGATACTGTGTATAACAAAAATTCCGGATCCGGAATTTTATAACAAAGTTGTGATTTTCTATATGAAGGAATTCGATTTAAGCTTAGCAATTTCACACAGTGATTAGTATATGGACAAGCATTATGTACATGAAAAAGCACGATTTTTTGGAAATTGAGGGCGCCCTCCTCAGGAAATCTCTGAGTCGGCCTTTAATCCTCGTCTTACCAAGAGTCCCGGGGTGTGGGGAGCTACCACTCCCACTAAAATTCCAAAAGCGTTTGTAAACAAAAATCATTTTCGGTCATTTTAGCGAAAAAAAAACGAAGGTAGCACCTTCACCGTAGTTAGGGTATGCCGCCAAAGTGGAAGGGTCGGGGGGATTGCCACCTAAGAATATTTTATGGTACATTTTTGAAAAAAAATCTACCCATTGTGTTTCTAATACTCTGTTTATGTAAAACTAGTCATCGTTTACAGCTGACATCCGCATGAAAATCCCATATTCCTGCCTTTAGTGCAAAATTGGATTTTCGACTATTTTCTGTGGATAATGATGATGATGATGATAATACGCACTTAAATTATAATTTTCACATTTTAAAATTAAAAATGTTGAACTATTTTTATGTTAAAAGCAGTCAGAGGATTCTTGGTGGATATCAAGAATTTACTAATTTGCTTAAAAGGGACTCTCTGCAATTTCAATATAGTATTTCACCTTTAATTCACTTCGCTACTACTTTACATGAATTTCACATGCATTGCACGAGTACCATTATCGTAGACTTCTTTTTCTGTATTACAATAACCTGTTACGGCAATTACTTATTACAAAATGTCTTGTTTCCATCAATTTTTACTCTAAGGAGTTAAATAGTACAGCTGGGGAGCTTTGTAGTAAATACTTTAAAGAACATTTTTCCTATTAAAGGTGATACACAGGGTGTCGCAAAGTGTTGTGCAAGCAGATATACTTCCATTTCCCAATCCAATAACTACTAAAATAACTACTACTAATAATGAGTATTTCATCTTCACGGAGAATATTAACCATAATTATCCTTATGCATAATCAATGTAAATGCAATGTTAATCCGCCCATATAACCAGAGCTATAATAGATTATTAAAGGCTGTTTGTTCATCCATTCCCACAGATAGTGATCATCGGTGCATTAGATGGTTATTTATTGGCTCAGCCATGTGCATTATGTAAGTGATAACCTCAGAAATTGACAGGAATATGCTATTTGTATCCCAACATAGCATTACAGAATCATTATGCTTTTATGCTTCTTATACCTAATTGCCATTAATAAATGTAAAGAAAAAGTAATATAATCGGCATTTTGTTGTTAATGTTTTATGGTATATCATGAATACAGCAGTGCATTCAATGTGTAGGAAAAAATCATCTGGCACTGGAATAGGAAGATTATGTTAAAGGTGGAGGTCCGATTATGGTCCGATCTGATATGATTTTCTCTTTCTCGTGTGGATGCATTGAAAACATCGATTGCAAAGTTTGAGTTAAATCAGTCCAGCTGTTTGGGTATTAGAATTCCGGGGCTCCATAGACGATAACGGAATAAAGCGTGAAACCAATGTTGCGTGAAGAGTCAACTGAATCGATTGCCCTATTGTTCACCATTGTTCCCGGACTATGAGTTCGCCGGACAATAATTACTTCTACACCGGCGTTATTTCATTGTTTTTAATATCTCTCTACCTTATATACATTTGTATTTTAATATTGCAAATCTAACGCGTTTCGGCATATGCTGCCTGGTTTATATACCTCAAAACAATAAATAAATAAATAAATAAATAAATAAATAAATAAATAAATAAATAAATAAATAAATAAATAAATAAAGAAATCAATAAAATAAACCTGAACAATAGGACTGTGTGAGATTTATAGCCTACTTCGTAGTCCTTACATTGTTTCATCAAGTGTTAGTCTAATTTAATCTATGGTTGAAACATTTCAAAGATAGACACTGCAAAGATTTTAAAATAAAGAATTTAAAAGAAGCGTTGTAACCTTGAGCTATAGAAATCCCAACAAATGTTAAAGCATCCCATTAAATAAAGTGTGTACTACAAAAAAGTATGCGTATGTATTACTGTTCTGTTTTAAGAAATCAAAGACCTCGGAAAATGTATAACTTATACCCTGAGACGAATATACCTAAAAGAGATGGGAAGCAAAGTTGTAGTCCATTGTTAACAGTTCGAGCGTATCGAACCAGGTCTGTTGCGGCTTGTAATGACTTGGCCGCACGATGGCGCTGTGAGCACCTTAACTTTTTTATGAGCGAGGTATCCTGCGAATCAGTCAATTTACTCAATGTTGTGCTTCAATTCAGGCCCTAACGTGAATATAATTGTTCTTAGGGCCGGCTCACATTGACACTTCTGGGTTGGCAGGTCATCATAATTCATTTTCTTCATAAGACTTTAAGTAAATGTTTGTGAAGTTGAAATAAAATGTCCAATTAGATCCTATTCTGTTAAAAAATGAACAGTTTGAGAAAATTAAACTGGTCCAAATTTGTTCAATTTTCTGTTCGGATATTGAAAGAGAAAATACAAATTTTAGAGTTTAACTCAGTGTATTTGAAGAAGATCCAAGACTGTCATTAATACCTTGAAATTGGTAGCAAATTCTACCTATAGCTGACAAATGAGTGTTACAAAAATTGGGGTATTTTTAAGTTTTCCAGGCTTTATGCAAAGGTATTGAGTATAAACTGTGTTCAAGGCGTTTTGACAAATACCACGCACGTGTGAGAATCATTGATTAAAAAAAAGCACGACCACACTCAAATCTTGGGGTTTATACATGAATGTATTGAATAAGGATTACTGCTTCTCATCATCGAGGGCGGGAAATCGTTGAATAATTAACATATAATGTCGTACCAGACACTGCACGCTGCAAACACTCCATTGATTACTGGCTTCGAATCTCTTTTAGGTATTTTCGTCTCAGCTTATACAAGACCTTACTAGCATCACCGGAATAAATTCTCATATGCTTAACATGGGCCTGATTTTCATCGTTTGAACTGCAGACGTGTGTACACACCGTGGACATACAAGTCTTTACCTATTGTATTGTGCAAGCTCAGACCCCTGTCCAACTATTTTTCAAACCGTGAAAATAAGCACTTGTAGAGCCGCAGCCCAGAAAGTTTGATCAAACGAACGAGTATCAATATCTCAACACGGAAAAATTTCGGAGAAAAATATAATATCAAAGGCTCCGGAGACATGCTGCTGCGTCTGGCCCCAGTAGAGGGGCAAAGTTACTATGGGGAACAAATACTTTGAACAGCTTCTAAATCTTAATGTTAATATAGCGAAATTATTTTTTAGGTAATCAGGAGTAAAAAAGTCAATTGGGTCACATGCATGTGGTACTTTCCTCTTCAAGATATTTGGGACAATAGGCTAAGGTCTTTTGTTTATTCAACAAAGGTCACCCTTTGCAATATCTAGATTTCTTGTAAAAAGATGTCTTTAATGTGTAATGATACTGATTAAAAGATGAATGCTTTTGCACTTTCGGCATCTTTCTTGTTGTTATAATGAGAGAGGTACAAAATTTCCCCGTAGGATTCTATGGGATGGGAAACATTATACCCCCTATTAAAGAGAACTAACCCTAGCAAAAAACAAACTATTTTTTTACTCAGTATCATCATTAAATATATTGTTTTTTTAAATCTTTTGTTTTCAATAAATCTGGCTATTGCATTAACGGTTGACCTTTTCTTTAAATAAACACATGACATTTAACAAATCCATTTTCAAAACTTACGCGGTCTGGGACACCACCCGAAGGTCTCAAAAACACAAACGGGTCTCCAACACATATACATGTCACAAACCACCGACAAAATCTCCAATATCAAATAAGATCTCCAAAACACCAAAGGTCTCAAAAACATAGAAGTCTCACATGCAATACAGGGCTCACTATCTAAAAACACTGGCTCAAAACGAACAAAGATCCGTAAACAAACTAATATGTTCTCCACAACTCACTAAAGTCAACAATTCAAAAGTCTAAAATCCTGCAATCAAACGTCACTGGTCATCCGACGCTTCAGGACCAAATACAGCATAGACTCGTCCGGACTTGCGTATATAAATGATGTAAAAAGAAAAAAACAAACAAACGAAGTTAAATAACAAATTAAAAACCAATTAAACCCTGTTGTGGAACGTTACTTTGAATCTTACATAATGTACGAGTTCTACGTATAGTATAAATAAGCGCTATAGTTTTCAGGAATTTGGGCCCGTATCTCAAACGATGTTTAAAATACGGTGGTTAGGCCTAAACTGTGTTATCTAACGTACTTTTTTAAAAACCCTCAGGTTAAATATTTTGAAACAAGTCTTTAGCTAACCACTGTATTTTAAAACCCGTAAATATCATCCCCGAACTGTGACTTTATCTTTCGCCTATATCATATACGGTGTGCGTAACAATATTTATATGTGCAGCAATGCCTTCCGTAGTTGTAATGCAATGCAGAACCCAAGGGTAATTCAATAATGTCGCGTTACGCAAGGAGCTGTAGAAATCTATTGAAGATTGTCGACAAAACCCAGGCCTATTTAAAACAGTTTTATGTCGTTGTGCTGCACTTCCTATCATTCAATACTCTAACAGATAAACACGAGCATTAAAATAGAATCAAATAGAAATGGGACTAGAAAATTCACTGAGGACTCAGAAAAGAAAGATAAGAGAAAATAACGAGGTACTTGTCTAACCACGGTATCTCATAACTGAACATCTCTCATTTGATGAAAATGTTAATTAAACACGCTTAAACTACCCCCGGACCAAAGTCAAGTCAACAACGTTTTAGGATGTTTTAACGATGTTCGGCCTAATTTTAACAGCGTTTTAAAGATAACCATGCTTTGAGAATGCTTTATTTTTAAATCGGTGTTTTAAATTGCGATTTAACCAGTGATTATCGTTAAACCTCGTTTGAGAATACGGGACCTATATGTCCAAAGTGGTACCGATGTAAAACATCTGTTTTAACCGTGTCTGCCAGAATTTTCCCAGCTAGATTAGGGTACGCGTATCGCTAAGAGCCATAAAAGGCCATCTTATTTCGGCAACGCGTTTCGAGAAAGTATCCAACGCGTTGCGTCATTCTCACGCAGTTGCGGCGTCGCCATCAAATCATGAATTTTCTGTGAAGTAGTTCAAAAAATAGAAACCCACCACGCGTTGCTAGATATTTGCAACGCGTGCAAACCTTCACAAAACGCGTTGCGAGCTTCATCACTGCCGTTTGCAATCTTCACACAACGCTGTGCAAGGTCCACAACCAATAAGGTTCATAACGTATGGCCGCAAAGCGCGTTGTAGAAGTCAACGCTTTGCGACATTTCGCAAACGCGTTTTGCGACATGTTCGGCAACGCGTTGCGAATTCTCAACGCGTTGCAGTGTCGGCCAATCAAAAATCTTATTTCTGGTGACGTATTTCAAAAATCTAAATCTCACAACGCGTTGCGACCTCCCAACGTGTTGCAAACCTTCCAAACGCTTGTGAAAAATACGTTATGACCCTTTTGCCTCCCATTCGTTTTAATTTACATACACTTGTGTGAAGCTTCCGCAACGCGTTGTGAAGGGCTTGCAACGCTTTGTGAAGGCAATAAGGAACATAACGTATGGCCGCAAACGCGTGTGGATCTTTTTTTGAAATACGTCCAGAAATGCAGTGATTTTGATTGGCCGACGTCGCAACGCGTTTCCTAAATGTCGCAACGCGTTTGCTACTTTCTCACAACGGCGTTTGCGCAAGATTAAGACCTATGGCGTGGACCTTCGCAACCGTTTTTGTGAGCTTGTAACGCGTTTGTCATTTCCACAACGCCGTGTCTAGCATCTTTGCAACGCGTTTTGTGGGTTCTACTTTTTGAAAAAACGCTCAACATAAATTTATCATTTTAATTGCCAACACCGCAAGTGTTGTGAAATTCTTCAACGCGTTCTCTTCTCGCACGTGTTGCTGCAATACGTTATGGCTTTTATGGCTTGCTATATACGCGCAAGCGTGATTTTCCTCCAACCGGAAGTACAAATAAGTTATTGACAATCCTTCACCATGGTCACGCAATTTGTAATTGGTGCACCTATACCGCAATTTATTTTGCATAATACATGTGCGTGCGTTTCAGCTTTGCTGAGAAATCCTGAACAGCGACTGTAGTACTTAGATATTTGAGATGCTAGTGTAATACTGTTATCATTAATGCAATTTGGACAATAAACAATGAAACACATTTAAAATCCATTACTGATGCTCATTTGAAACGGTGAAAAAGCAAAAAAATAATTCCTCCTGATTTGGTAAAGACAATGCCTTCCTGCTGTTGGCGCATTTTTGAACGAACAGTTATTTATTTTTCTATTTGAATTTGATACCCATACATCAACCAAGGAGAGTTGTAATTCTAGATATCAATCATTTATATTGGCATAGAGCACTAAAATGTAAATTCGTTCGTTTCAATATGCGAAAATGTCTCGTCAACATCACCGAGTCACAGATATTATACGTGTGAAATGCCCTTTTTGGTATTTTGTTCGCTTGGAATATTGCCAAGGGTGTTGATTCCCTATCTTTTACGGGGCCTTCTAAAGGCGCACGTAGGCGTGACTAGAAGCGTTCTGTCTACCTCTATCATCCCCAGACCCTTTGATTATGAGTCTTTATATTTTGTTTACCCTCTAAGGTCGACCATTAGTATGTTCTGATTGGCTCATTACATGAATTATAGGTATGATAATCCTCTGGTAACCACTCAAATGATACTTCAATATACTTGTACAAACCTTTTCCTTAAACCATTTCTTCCCTCTAATGGCTAGTACAAAAACAAGCATCTAAGTCATGTATAACCATAAAGTGCCGTATCAGACTTAGAGGGTGAAATTAACTGAATAGACATCCGTCATTGACTGCAACAAGGTCATACGTGTATCGATGTCTATGTTCTGCCATGTATTAGGATACACGCACTTTGTGTTTCCTTGGTTCAGTGTCTCTTTGAAATGGTGGCTGCGCGACTCTAGAACAATTTCATCAAGAGCTACTGAGCCCAAAACACTCACACGTTGGTAACATTCAACCTTCTTTTCCGTCGGTTTTCTGACGCGAGTGCCCATCTACATAATGTCCTCTTGGCATGTAGAATGAATGAAAATAGTTAGAACATATATTAACCCTCAGAGGTATAGTTAGTAGACAAAGTAGACGTATATTTTCACCATGCAAACCAGAATAAGTGGTAGGTCTATCAACACCCATTACATGTATTACTGTTCATTATGAAAAACAGATAATCGAGCATTGTAAAAAGCGATCTAAGTTGCCATTTACGGCTGTTTGTACACCTAAAAAGTTGTATCTCTACGTATAAATCAAACACAAAACATCACATTCTTGACAATTACGACGTGTTACGCTTATCCACTTATATGGTTTTTACTACAATAACCCAATGCAAAAAATGGACTTTAGGAAAATGGGTGCGATTTATTAACATTTGGTAAAATGACTTGATAGTGGCTTTAACAGTGATAATATTATCAAATCTACCTAGCACACCGTCCGAATTTTGAAACACCTAACCAGTGGTCTGTGTTTTTGTCCCAATCACTAACACTTCCCATAAAGCTATCCTGTATCTATTCAGGTGGGCCTCTGTGAACGCAAAGCTTTCGTAGTCTATCTATTCACTACTACATATGCACTTAATTCAACTGTTTTGGATCGTCGTTATTTGGTTGGTCATATTGTTCTTGTCATTCATTTTGGTACTTTTACTTTTTGCCGTACGTCCGACGTTCTTCAACAATGCTTTTCTCTCGTCTTGAACCTGTAAATAAAGCCCATTAACAGGTTTTCAAATTTCTGATTTATCTGATGACTGAAACTTATTGTAATAGAGGGCACCATCAGAACTTATCCTGTCCGAATGCATTATGGAATATGTTAATATATTGAACTGCCATAAAGGTAGATGCTTGTTACTATTATCCGAGACAGTTGAATATCAGCAAAGATCTCATCTGGATAGCCAAACGGTATTTTTGAGTAATGTTTTTATAGAAATAAACAAAGCAAATAAAAATCACCCTTTTGGAATAGTTACCAGACCTAAAGATACTTTGTACTGTAACCCACAATTTCGAATCATCCTAGAGGAAATTATCAGAGTAGAAACTATATGTAATATATGGTTATATTCTGATTTATAGATTTAATTAAAAAAGATTTCATTGACCAATCCATTAATACTACAACATCTCCGACAAAATTAATTATATTCACTTGAATTCATCCCAATGGTTTATAAGCCGATAAATATCACATACGCGAAATGACAACAAATTGCCTTAATGATATAATTGAGGGTAATTCCACTCGCATCATGGCCTCCGTCAGTCGCAAGCGACTATGGATAAGCGCCCACATTGAGTGGGCGCAAAAGCCAGGGGCAATTTGCTATGGAAATCGGTATGTTGCCCAGGCACATGAATCCCCCTCTTCACGCTGCAGAACAATCCAATGAAATCAGTCGAGAAACGATTACAGTTTGGTGCCCACGTCGCACAGGAGTTGCCCGACTGTTCTGAGTGAGCAGCATCGCCTACGGACTCCAACTCCGATTTTATCCTCAGGGTTGTCGCTCCCCAGCCTTTCCTGCAATCAGTGGTCACCAGTCAGCATATCTATAAGTCTGGAACCCCGGCCCGTTGAACCTGGTGGTTTCTTCCGCCATTACTGCTGTATGTATCCAGCATCATATAGGTTATTTTAATGGCCTAATCACGAGCCTACCTTATAAGGATTAAAGGAAGTGTACCGCTTGTTCCTTTGTCCACCAAACCTGAGTATGGCGATACACCTGGTCCACCACCATCGACCATTTTGTGAGTATGTCCACGCAGGTCCAATGTATTGTGGGTATCAGGGACTCTGAACATTCCAGTGCACAGGTGCCTTTGACCCTACCTAACTGATGATATCCACTAAACCTAGCAACTGGAATGCTGAGAGAAATCATAACTATAAAAGGAGAAAAAGAGCTAATGATGTAGGGGTCGCTCAAAATCCTCACTCTGGAGTAGACACAAATCCAGCCCACCACCCTCTAAACATAACAACTATAAAGAACAACTTCCAACTGACAGCTAATTATGAAACGCCTTTGTTCATAGGGGCATCCTACTATGAGATAACAAAGTGTGCAAACATATAAAGCACTGAATCAGAAATGAAAAATAGCGGATGTGGGAGATTACAAATGTTATTGGAAAATGGATGTCAAAAAACCATATAAATTTTAAAAAGATCTTTAATAATATATAACGAGTTAAATTCCCAAAGAAAACTAAATCTACAAATAGAATTGAGCCCAGATCTCCTTGGATGACCAAAGGGACCTTTGAAAATTATCTACAAACACACACGTACAGGGTTTATCTCAAAAATTTTCTGGTGACGTAAACGTAGATGTATTCAAGATTATATTACAATAGTACCTGATATTATTCGTAATTCTAATCGGAAATATTAGGCCAACGATTTTCAATGCTGAAAAACAATTGAAAAAACGTGCTGTGCAATTATAATATTATTGGTCGGGGGGGTAATAATTGAAATTTACCAATGATATGAAGTTAAACACATCAGATATTGGCAATGAGTCTGGCAAAATTGTTTTCCATATTTAAAGATCCCTGGGATAGCATTATGCACTAAGACTGTGGTTGAAAAAAATCATTAACAAGTTTGATCCAAAATAAAAGTCCTGGTCCGGTCAAATTGGAAAATATTTGTTAAAAATTTGCAATGAATTTGCCACAATATAACATATTATAAACCTTTTTCAACTGGAATGTGCCAAATGACTTTAAACTATAAAGGTGTTTTTTAATATAAGAAATTTTAGCTATACAAAAGTATCAATTTTACCACCCTGTTTGACTGATGTTTTCTAGATTTTGGTTTCGAACTGAACTACTTTAAAAGTCGAAATGAATGAACATTACGTTTTAGATCAAAACTAACCAACTTTTAGGGAATTTATAAAATACTAACTGTTGCAGAAAATACTGAATCAGCACCTATATTTTTAAGATCTATCGGAAGCGTTCGACACAATAATCTATAAATTATCATTGTACAAGCTATCGCCGGAAGTTTTCCGCCAAAAGGTAGATGTGGTTACATCGTTTCTGCGACTACAGTGCGAATAGTTACGTCTGGTTTCCCAATTCAAAATATCTATTTTTTTTCTGTCTCACTTATTATGGCAAATAATGTTTGCCAAGTGAGAAAGGAAAGAAATACCATATTAGAAAAAATGTTAAATCACGTTCATCAATGATTAACTCGTATCGTACATATCTTATCGCTCTTGAACATAAAAAAAACACTTAACAACAAAAAAATAAAAGTTATAAATTTAAATAAAAACGTCGCTCGTACCGCATTAGTTTGGCAAGCCACTCATCAGTTTTGAAACAACCTACTTTTTGGCCTAAGAGGCGGCTCAATTTAATTGTGCTGGAATGTCGCTGCAACTGTACCGCGAGTACAGAGGGCGCCTGTCTAGTCACACCATAGAGCCCTCATTGGCTGAAACTTCGCCTATTACTATCGCCAACCACACAAACACAAGCGTGACGTTAGCATGACCATTTCAACAAGCGTCGTTTCTCCTTATATTTTTTTATTCTCTGCAACCTGCATGTACCCGCGGCAGTTCAATCACATTACACTTAAGGCCCACGGGGGGGAGGGGGGGGGGTTCCTAGGGCCCCCCCAAATTTTTTTTCGCGCTGGCCGCTTTAACAGCGTGGTTTTGCGCCGATTTTTTTGTAATTGTCGGACTTTTAAATGCCTTCTTTTTCATACCAAAATAATTCAATCGGCAAAGCCGTTAATGAGATAATTATGGGGGTCCCATGGACCCCCCTTGGGAACTAACGGAAGTCATTTGAGAATCTTTTTAAAATAAGAATAAGAACCGAGAACCAAAGCAATTGTTTTTTTTTTTGGCTATATAAGTGCACACACTACATGTAGTAACACTTAATTAGTAACTTAAATAATAATTAACCCTTTATGTCTGAAAAGAAAAACAAACAATTTTCATCATGTAGTTGCCAACCGTTACTGTACAAACCCTATGGGAAAGTGACGTGTATTTTGCAACACCGTAAAAAATAAAGGATTCCCTCAAACTGCTGGTTTTGTGTTTCATATAAGTAATTTGGTCGTCCTAGAATAGATACAACATAAAAATAAGTTTTCAAAATGTTTGATGTAAGCGCAAGGCTAATTTGAATTTTCCCGTCTTTTTGCCCAATTTCGCGTTTTGTGAAAACCATGTTTTGCCCCTCAGTTTCACCCAAAGAACAAATCTCATGTTTTATTGCTGATTAAGGGTTGTCTTATGTTCCTTCACATGTGGTATAAATTGCGTGCAAAAATTCCCTCGGAAAGTGGTTTCCTTATGTGGATCCCATGGACCCCCCCCCCCCGTGTGCACCAACGGGAATGAAAACCCCTTGGCCACTTAAGTGTTAGTGGTAGTCGTTAGGCATCTAAAGCTGAAGTTCTAAATCTTGAACGACAATTAGGTTAATAATGGTCAATAATGAGAGATCCGTATGGCATTCATGGAGCGAGGCAAAATGGCAGACTCTACTTCTCTAAGAATCAAAGTATTGGAGGTCTTGATACTACACCACTAAATCTCTACAATATTTCTATACTTCCTTTCATTAAAATAAACTAGTCCAGTCTATTTAGCAACCCCAATTACGTGCATGTACCCGTTGCTCGAACTCAATGCTCATTGGTCATTCGACCACGCGTGTTCGGCCCGCGCATTCAGGCATACGTATTCACGATTCACGTGCATGTACTCTCGGAATAAGCGAAACAATGGTAACATGAAGCTCAACCCCGTACTCAACAGCAAATGTTGATTGCTAACTTCGAAATCCGCGGATGAAGCCCACCATATAAAACGTCTAGTGTCGAGAGAAGTGAGTGTGATTACGTGCCGTTGTGAATGGTGGGTGGATTCAGAGTAGAGTCGGAGGGAAGGGGTAGGGGTGATGTGGGGGGTGTGGATGGGCTATGGGGAGTTGTGTGTGGTAAGGGGGGGAGAGAAAGGGGAAGGGGGCATATGGGCTGGGAAGGGCAGTGGGAATGGGATGAAATATAAAGTAAGTGGGAGGAGTAGTGTGGCAGGGTGAAAGGGTGAGGGTAAGGTGGGGGGCCTCTTGTCGCGCGATACAAGTTCTGGTTAGGAAATAGGTATTCTGTAGCGTTACATTCTTGTTTTGAGACTCGCCCAACATATCCCATATGGGTTGCAGTGGGTGAGGAAAACAATGCCAATGTTTTGCTTTTTTTGGCAGCAAACATTGAAAGTGGAGGTTGGAGCTTTATCAAATAGGAGACAACCTTAGCCCTTTGAGAAGAGTGACAAGTTTTTTTTCTAAGGCAATGGTCTACATGCCCTGGAAAACAGCAATCGGTAAACTATATTTTTATTTAATTTTCTAAATTTCAGCATAACGCCCAGGTAGAACCCCAGTATTGCTAATACCGTAAAATTTAAGAGATCCGCAACCAGAACAGCAGGTAAATGTTTTATGGGGAAAGCTTGATTTTATTTTTTTTATACTTGTTGTTGAGGTGTAGCAAGTGCCAGGCGTCCACATCAGAAAAAACACGATACACAAAAATTGGGACAAGCCCGTTATTATGGTTTGGTGTTTTGCAATAATCGGGGACGTGGTCAACTGTGTGAAACTACTATGCTGTAGGTGCTACGAAATGCTATCAAGTTCAAAGACCTCTGTTCTGAAAACAAATTCGGACTTTTCCTTGAACGCAGTTGATACGCAAACAGTTCACATGCCTAGGAAGTAGGACAATGTGCGTGATCTTGATTTTGCCAGAATCCCGCCAATGCTAATTTAGATCACGTGGTGTGAGACCATCTGTGTATTTTATGTCCACATATGGGGAGAGCCGCTATAATATGACTCTCTGCCGTCTGCGTACAGTTTATTTCAACCATTTTTAATGTATTATATTAAAAATATTCAGAATTTTAAAATATCCTCGTTATTCGTATCATCCACTTGTGAGCTATTGTTATTAGAGTTTTACAATGCCCCATCAGTCATTGGTTCATGGAAATATCATGACGATTTAAGAAAAGCGAAGGGAATTGATGACATTTATTATTCCACTTGAACAGCTCCTAAGTATAGGGCTCTTCGGAAAGGTCATTAAACCATGTCCATCTTTTCTTCCCCATCAGCCAATGCGCTTGTGAAATAAAAAAGTTAAAAAATAGACATTAGTGTACATTCTTAAAGCGCCGTTAGTTTTACAATTCTATCTCGGACGGTTCATAACACGGAATCTGGTAATTGAATCCTTTATATTATGACTTCATAAAGGTGATAAAGGTGTTCTGTGTGACCACGCGCTACGCTACCTGTATGTCCAGGGGCGGGTTTAGAGGGGGGCGCCCCTGACGCGCGCCCCTCTATTTTTGCAAGCACATGGTTCCGGCACCGATAGAACGGCGGGGTACACTGTAGATATATAAAAATGACCTTTTTTAACGCCCCCAGGGTGCCCTTTAAATCTCGGGAAATAACGTTACAGGGCGTCGGGTGACGTGTAGATCTAGATTTGTGGGCGCCCAGTGGACGCAGTACGCCCCCCCCATCCCTCGCTTTTCAGAATTTCGAACCGACAGGGAAAAAGCATGGGTCTACTGTGTGAATGGAAATTGCCTCCAGCCTAGGCACCCAGTTTTAGTGGTCCCCGCAGGTTAACCGTTTTGGGCACTCATCTATTCCTTTTACACATTAATGACATTTCATGAGAATATTAACAGCACGACAAGACTATTCGCCGACGACTGCCGTCTCTATAGACCAATCAATGGTCCTGAGATGAAAAAGTTCTCCAAAATGATCTGGACAACCGTGGTCAATTGGTTCCCAAAGTGGGCAAATGCCATTTAACCCTCTACAAATGCAAAACCATGAGGGTATCCAGGAAAAGAATCCTGATAACATCGTCCAACATCCTTGGAGTCACTTTGGAGGAACATCTGAAACTCAGTACTGGTAATCAACAATTCAAAATAATCTTCCGTTGGAATATTCAAACACACCATTCCACAATGAAAGCATCCCGTTCCTTAATTTCTTGAGAAGAATTTTCATCCACTGTTCCCTCCCAGAATGTGCAAGTAAATTGTATCTCACTCTTGCGAGCCCGGAGGGGGTGGGGGGTGGGGTGGATTTTAGATATGCTACTACCCTTGGGATCCAAAGAAGAGAAAGATGCTTTGCATAAGGACATTGGTTACCATTCGCGAAGTAACTGATTTCTGCGCAGTATTATAATGTCTAATTATACCTTCAATACTTCTGGTATGGTCGATGCAAAGTTGCACATTTGATGAAAATGATAAAAATTCATCACAATTTCTTTTCCAATATCAGGGACCAAGTAGAATGAACATCATGCTGCATTGACTCGAGCAAATAAAGCACTGTTGATACCAGTAAATCCGCTCGGTATGCAGAGGAAAAAGCCCTTCAAATTACTTTTTAGCTTGAAGTACAGAGCCTGTTTTTACCCATAAGTTGAAACAGATTTCAGGTGCATCACCGATTAAGATTGAGTCTTTTTTTTTCAATGACGCAACTCACCATATGTGTCGTCCCTTTCAACGAATAAATAACCGTAGCTTCTACTGTGCATTCAATTAACTTTGACGTATATTTTCACATCCTTTTTCTCCGAAAAGGACACCCAGATGAACAATAAAATCATGAAAGAAAGTTTTTGTTTGGCCTACTTTTGACCTAACCTCCTTTGTGCGAAACAAAACAGTAACTCGCCGCGTCCCCATTTCTATTAAATTTAACGTGTGTTCTTATATGTGATAAGACCCCCCTTCTTTTTTGTAATTTTTCGAATACATGATGGTAAATTGAATATACTGAGGTTCCAGCACTAAGTTTTGATCTTGGGGTCTGCAACACAGATGTTAGGTCACAGCTTACCAGCAAACATATCCACCATGATTTTTGTTCACATGTAGTTTATTTTTTCAATAAAGGTTGAAATAACATTCAAAATTATTGACTCACAGTAAGAACCTCAAAGTTTATTTTAATCGCGAACGAGGGCAGCTCAATCCAACCTGGGTGACGTTTCATATAGAATCCCACAGTATACAAATGAGTATTGCTATTGATCGTCCTGCGCTACTGAACAAACATCTAACAGAGCAAATGACGGAATCAATGGCAATATTTGGAGTTTTATATGAAAACCTCTACCCTAAACTGGGCGAAGATAACGGTCTCTAACATCTGACATCTTTCAAAGCTGTACAGTAAACATGGGCTCTGCATATCCAATAACAAGTGGAATCTTAATTGCTTGTCGCTTGAATACCAGGGTGGATTTACTTCTTAATAATGCCATTATTTTGCTTGAGTCAATGTAGCATAGATATGTCCCTGATCACTGATATTCCGAAAAGAAGATTGAATAGGCCTTTTATTACTTTCATGAAAATGTGCAACCTTTACAAATTGCCATACCCAATAAATTGGTAATTATATATTTTTCTTATTTATAGTGGAAAATGTTTTACCTTCTTCTTACTTGTCTGGAATAATTAATCACAATGAACATTTTTCCTTGATCCCATGCCAATAACTCTGCGGCATGGAACCCTTACACTACTGCCAAAGCATTGCTGCTATTGTAGCGTATCCAAAAAACAAGCAACACGTGCGTTTACAAACACATATGTAAAGATACCAGTGTCACCGCTCTACTGAATACACTGGCATGGGATACCCTTCAACGCAGACGTGAGGTTCGTCGCCTGACCGGCCTGTACAAGATGATTAACGGGCAGCTTGACATCAACTACCGGAAATCACCAGACCCTGCACCTGACCGAACCCAGAAGAGGACATTCAGACCAATTCTATAATTCACCCACAAGCACCGATGTATACGCAACAATTCCTACTTCCCCAGAACCATAAAAGCATGGAACTCAGACTCACCCGTTCTGCTGGCTGCCGTTCTTTCAGACAAATCCTGCTAACTTCAAGTCTCCATTAAAACTCTACAACCAGGAGTATCTGGAGGCACACTCACCACGTACCACGTAACCAGCGAGAAAAGCGAGCCGGAAAATTTGGCGCCCCCGCCCCCTCTATTGAGAAATCCTGGATCCGCCCCTGATGTTCAGATTAAACAAACCTAAGCATGGCAATCATATAACGTAAACAACCGTAGTTCCTTTTTTATGTAATGAATAGCTAGAGGGCCGCACTCAAAAGCGGAAAAATTTCCCATATTAAAGGAAATGGAAGTAAAATGAACTTTTTCAATATCTTCTCTCCTTTGTTTTACTTTACAAGATATTTTTTTTTTGTATAATTAAAGATCATGTTCAATCGACCATAACAATTCTTCAACAATTGGAAATTTTGACTCTTTTGACAGAGTTGGCCCTGTCACATATGTAGTCTTCTTTTTGAGTAAATTCCTCTATATGCATTAAAGAGTAGTGTCAGCTATTGAGAATAAATGTGCTCAACAAATATTGATTTTTGCTGTCAGATCTTGCTTTTTAGATAGTACTCGTTTCGAGGATGGAAGTGTTTTCCATGGCACAAATATTTTAAAAAAAATGAAAGTACTCACATTCCTTGTTAGGTCCAGAACTAAATCCATGTTGATGAAGGGATACTTTGGAGTAGAGTTGGCGTTGCAGAAAGGTGATATAACAAACTTCGCCGAATTATCGTACATGACGTTTTGTATTTAAGACAACCAAATATCTTAGAGCAATAATAGCACATTTTTTAAGAGCGTGCCTCAATTTTTCAAAAAAAAATGAGTTTTGTACATCGTTTTCAATTGGATAACTGGCTAGTAACACTATACTGTTAATGGTTAAGCTCGGAAAATGTCCTGTCTAGAACGAAGGCATGAAATAGCGCTCAACACGTCGCTGCATACTGCCACACTGTTTGTTATGAAGTCTGGGCCAGAAACGCCCCACTGATCGTCGAGGATGAACAAACTCCTGTAGTGTTTCAGGACGATGTCCCTGTAATGATGGCTCGGCCTAAGACGTCCCAAGCATGCTCGATAGGATTCAAATCATTGGAATCAAGCAGGCAATGGTATCTGCTCCACCCCTCTTGCCATTGTATCTGCTCCACCCCCCTGTCTCAAGATATGCCTCACTAACGGCCTGTGCTCGTACATGTCGTCTTGCACCGCAAATTGTTCACAAATAAAACCCTTCTTGCATGTGGCGTGGCAAACAGTGGTTTTCCAGAAACTCCCGTTAATGTACACGACGGCGTTCCATGTTTCCATCTGGCACCACCATGATGTTTTCCCCCATAATGAATACCTCCCCATGCCATAAAACCTTAGCCCCACCACCTAGTCCGGAATCGTCATCTCGGAATTTTTCTCACCACGTAACGACGAACCCTTTGTCTTTCATCCTTATGGAAAGGATGTAGCGCTCTCGCCAATAAACACAACATTTCGCCAGTGTCTGAGCTGTAATCTTCTTTGCTCCCCTGCCAGCAAAGTGGATCAAATCTGTGGTGAACGGTTGGACATTTGGTCATTCGTCTTGCTCGGTACCTATGTTAAAGCAATCTCCGATTTACAGTTGGAGTGTAACGTGATTCATAGTGTTCGTCTCCACAAACGAAGAAGAGGGCTTCTTTGAAATTTTCCGGCCTCTACGGCACAGATTAAGCTTTCGGCGATCATCTTGATTGATCGTGGTCGTCTCAAATGACCACCTCTCGATGAATGTCTGAAGAAATAAGCGACTCTGCCTTTTTTGTAACTCTTCCCGTCGGAGTGCAATACTCTTTCGCGTATTGACAATGCCATTTGTCAAATCTTCACTTTGTGCTATACAATGTTCGTTTAGGAAAGAATAGTTATTCTGTACCGTGACGATTTCTTGTTTTTGAGACCCCGCAACCACAACGACAAGTGTCTAGACTTCTGTCTTTCGATTAATCGCATCGCATAATATCAGTGAATCTTCCATCATATATCTGTCTTTTTTTTTGTTTCATTGGCCCAATTATTCTCTGAAAATCAACCTACTGACAACATTGATGGTTCCAAAATTTCTACGCATGTAGAACCCTTGATTGTTTCGTCATGCCATTTCCCTTCTCAGGGGTCTCAGAAAGCTTACACCCTAACGTGTAGGCGACCATACTTCAAAAGTAAGTATCTCATTTACGGAATTTAAAAAGCAATTACTTTTAACATTTTAATATAAACATCACTCGATTCGGTTGGTAGTTTTGAAGAATAAGCGATATGTAACACATGTCAATGTACACTTCCTTCCAAGTTTGCATCACAATAGCAGTTCGATGTTTACTACCGCTGATTACTCATGTTATCTGTTCCAGCTGTCTTCTTTTCATTCCTCTAAAGAACCGCCTTGTTTACTCTTTTGTGAGTTCAATGCCATTTGTTCGTTTTATATATATTAAATAGCAATTGCCGTGACAATTATACAAAAAGCCAACAAGAAACAAAACAGTATCCACAACGGAATGATCATGTTTTATTGAAAACAACACAATAAAATCTGTAGAAAACAGTGAATATGTTATTTGAACTAGGTGGTGGCACTGAAGGCATATCTGCGAGAGAAAAACTTGTCTTCCTTTCATGAACTTGAATAGTTGAGTTGGGTCGACTGACTTTTTACATGTAATTTTAATTTTGCATTTTTTGTTTGGCATGCTGGAGATTCGTGAAAGCATTTTATCAAAACGGAAAATCAACACATCTGAATCAATTCAATTAGCAAACCAGAAACGGTGAACTTTGGTGGTTGAAACCGGTTATTAGCTGTTTATAATCACAACCTAGTTGGAATCTCAAACTTTACATCGGTTTTTCATATTTAATTTCAAAGCATACTTTCTAGAAAGCTATCTGAAATTTGCCTGGATTGACTACAGCCCTGTTATTCAGATTAATTTGTCAAAAAGACTGAATATGTCGCTGACATTTCTAATTTTTCTTCAATTTTTAAGAGAAAAAGAAAAGATTTAAATTTCTTTTGAATGCAATTTCAATATTATGTTGACCTGGTGCAAAATATCATTTATTTATCTTATTTTGTTTTAACACTTAACTGCATAAGGGTTTGCACTCGTTAGTGCATAAGGGGGGGGGCTCCTAGGGACCCATTCCTATATAACCACTTTCCCAAAGGAGTTTTTAGATGAAATCCACCACATGTTAGAATGCTTCAAAGACATCACAATAAAAGATAAAACTGAAATATTGTTCATAAATATTTAGGGTCAAACATTGATTTTAATTTGCGTCAAAGTGTGGCGAAAAGACACTTAATACTTTTCTGCCATTTTCTACGGCACTGATCACCTAGACTTTTGTGCTGATTGCTTAATTGGGTGAAGGATGACTTATATTTTAACATATTAAGCCAACATAAAATGTCTCATGCCATTTATATTTTTTAGGTGTACTTGTTAATTAACCATAGGTTCCTACAGTCACCGCTGTCGTGAACGTATATAAAATAATTATAAAACACAAAAACACATAAGAAAAATAATACAAAATTTTATTGATTAATTATTTACTTTGTTTATGTCACTATGTGTTATGCTTATGAAAATCAGAATCACAGTCACTCTAATAAGATTTTAGTTTTTTGTCATTGGCACTTCCGTTAGTGCATCAGGGGGGCTCCTAGGACCCATGCTAATTAACGCAAAAACGACGCGATGGATTTACTTTTTTTTGGCACCATGCAAGCTGCATTTTTATTTTATTATTTAATGACAATCTTTAACGAGGGTAGCCACATCAGTGCACGCACTGCTTTCCGGAGGGGCCCCGATACAAGTACAACAGTAGTTGAAAAAAACATCGACTATAATCATTTCAATTACATACAAATACAAATAAATTCACAAGCCTAATTAATATCACACAAGATGGTTAACAAATAATATGTAAAATATATCAAAGCTTGAATAAAAGCATAGACTAAATATCACTATTTAAAATGTGTTCTTGGACACCTTCTTTAAAACACTGAAGATTTTGGCAGATTTTGAAGGATGAATAGCGCTATTCATGAATCTGGCACCAGAGTACTGAAGGAGTCGTTTACCAGCTTCCGTTTTGACAGATTAATGAGAGAGATTATTATGAGCTTAAATCTATTGTTATAAGCATGCGTGATAGTCTGTGATTGAATGCTGGCCCTCAAGTAATCCGGAGCCAGCCCATTGATACACTTGTACATCAAAATATTTCGGAAGTATTTGCCCTTGACTAACATTTGCCCACTTTAATTCCTGTAGACATCCCTGTGTGAGTATCTTGATTTGTAACTGTAACACCCAGAGTTAACCTTGCTGCTCTGTTTTGGAGCATGTGAATGCTATTGTACATGTTTATTTAGCGCGTATTTGACCAGATAGTACAGCAATAATCGATATGAGGCAAGATGATCTAGCATTATATAATGTTTCTCGAGTACGATCAACCTACCAACTCAAACACATGTCAAACCACCAAGTTCTGAGAGATTTTCCCACAGCCATATTTGTCAATATGTTTATCCATGTTAACCATGGGTCAACAAACATACCAAGATACTTAATTCAGGACACATTTTGCAGCCTTTCATCTTTGATTTTTATAGTAAGATCCTTCACATTTCTTAAGTTTTTGAGCAGTGCCAAAAGTCCATTGACTGTGGTTTGAAGCATTTAGTGTTAATTTATTTGCATCCAATCCATCACTACCAGTTTCTAAAAAATCGTGGTTTATAAAACATGCTCAATATTAGAACCGGCTTTTGAGCTAAACATACTGCAGTGTCGTCTTCATATAACATAACCTTACTTTCATTTATTAAATTGGTAGATATCATTTATAAAAATAAAGAAGGGTCCGAGAATGGAGCCCTTGGGGGGGAAAGGCACACCTATTGTGACTGGTTGAGGGTCATATAGAGTGGCCATCATAATGGTTGCTTGCTCACGCCCTGTAAGGTAATTTGCAAACCACGCTAACTCATTGTCCTTTGACATACCATAATATTTTAGCTTGTGCAAAAGAATTTCATGATTGACCGATCAAAGGCTTTTTTTACATCTAAATCCACAGCCCGGTGATTTCACCCTGTGTCCATTTATTAAATAGATAGTCAGTAACATTTGTTAATGCAGTTAAAGTTTTGAATGTCTTGGTCTAAAACCATATGTCTCATATGATAGAAGCCCATGACTTACTCTGCAAATGATCAACACCTGGGTATGCACAGCACGCTCAAGGATCTTTGAGATAACCGGCAGGACTGAAATAGGTTCTATAATTGCTACAATCTGTCTTTAAGCCCTTCCTTAAAATAGGAGGTGATACAACAGCTTTTTTTTTTCCATTCATATTTGGATGGATCATTCAGAATGGTTAGGTTCAGACATGTAATCCAGGAGCGGGGAGATTTTTTACACTCCCCTGCCTTTAAAAGCCTGGAACTAATGCCATCAATACCTGTGGCCTTACCCAATTGACGCATGAGATTTGCTTGAAACATAATCCACTGAAATTTCATAAACGTTAAATTGGACGGCTCTCAGTGTTTCAGCTTTTTATTTACATACCATCGTGACTCTCAAATTAACAAGTTTTTTAGCAAGTTGTGCCACCGATTTGGGTAAACGAAAACATTGACGCATTAGCAACATCTTTGGGGTCTTTATATTTTACCATTTACAACAACTTCTTCACACTTTCATGACTCTTTGATGGCAGAAATAGATTTTTATCGTCTCCAAGTTCGTTTACCATTTGCTTGTTTTGTTCACTTGTGGTCAAGTGTCTTCAGATTTTTTAAGGCTTGTTTGATAGCATTATTAGTGTGATTTTTCTTACTACGATAAACATCCCAATCACTAGATTTACACTAATCTTTGAGCAATGCGTTTCAAAAAATCACGATCATTAGATAATGACAAGATTTCATTTATATTTAACCATGGTGGAAAGATTACCCTTGATACGGATTTCTACCTTGGGGGCATGTTTGTTCAGATGTGGTAAAATTTCTTTAAAAATATTCATGCTATTTCAGGATCAGTACTATGGATACAGATTATTAACTAAAGTAAAGACAAATCAAAATATAACCAAATCTATTGCAGAGTTAAAAACGCCGGCCGAAAAACCAAAATTGGGTCCTTTGAACCCCCCTTATTCAGTTACGTGTTAAAGAAATAACATGAAAAAGGAAATTGAAAGAAGTATTGAGT
The DNA here is from genome assembly GCA_023653785.1 of Ophioderma brevispina. NCBI lineage: Eukaryota > Metazoa > Echinodermata > Ophiuroidea > Amphilepidida > Ophiodermatidae > Ophioderma > Ophioderma brevispina. The sequence continues at coordinate 6,992 of JAMKCH010020753.1, read as the reverse complement.
ATTTCTCGCCTGTTCTGTCTGAATCACTTTATTACAAAACTTGAAGGAAATGTCCATTGATATGTGTTACATAATCGCTTAATTCTTCAAAACTTCTGACCGAATCAATCAAGTGCTGTGTACATTACAAAGATTGAAAAATAATTGTTGGTTTAGAGATTCTTTTTAAATCTATCAAATGTGATACATCATTTTTGAAGTTATGGTCACCATAGTTCGGGTGTAATTCTTTCTGATACACCATGTATTTGCTTATAATCTCTCCTATCTCTCTCCGACCTCATAAATTTAATTGTTCCCTTAGAATTGATAAATGAGGGTACTTAAAGCCATGAAGCGGAATAAATAAAAATAGAGTTACTCTTAATACCGACAACATAGCGCCGTGGCAAGATTATATATTATATATATATATATATATATATATATCATATATATTATATATCTATATATAATAACCCTATCTCGCACCTTGGATGACACTGATCTTTGTTAATGTACTAATGAATACGTATTTAGGGAGACATTTACTGGCTCCCTACTGTTTCCTTTATAATTGCGGTTTCTATATTCCCTCAAGGATATGAATATATTTATCAATATGAGGGTAATAATATCCACTAGAATAACAAAGGATATGAAATATTTTAAAAATTTAATTTCACATAACTATAAGACTCATTAAATAGCTAATGAATTCTCAACTGTCTCCTAATTACCAATTTGTGATTTGTATATTATATATCTATATATATATATAAATAGATAATATATCTATATAAAAGCTACAAATTGTAATATTAGGGCTACAGTTGAATAATTCATTGGCTTATAATGAGCTCTTTAGTATTTAATTAATTAATATTCCTATCCTTTGGTATTCTAGTGGATGACCTTCATTTGCTAATTAATATTCTTCTTTTTACGGAATAAACCTCAATTCTAAGGAAACTTTAGGGCGCAGTCAATGTCCTCCCTAACGTATCAAGTACATAAACAAAGATCAGTGTCCTCCCAAAGGTGCGATAAGGGTTATATTGATCTATATATTTTATATAATATATATATATATATATATTATATATAATATATATATTTATCTGGCAACACTAGCCGCCTTTTCCTAACCCTTCCCGCACTTGATGAGGTTTTGTAACCCCTGTTACAAAATATCCCGATGTGATCAACTATCAGGATCTTTTGATCTGATTTCTTTTGGAGACTCGTGCAATAACAAATTCTAATCGGGTTCTTTTAGTCACTAATTACCACCCAAACTGCCTCCCCCTCCAAGTACATCCGTAAAACACTGGCCTAATAATAGAATCACACATAGACTACGTAAATCTCCCCGCACCCTTGTCTTGTCTTTAAAAAAAACGGTCCCCGTATTTAAAGATAATCCTTGTTAGGGCCGAGTCCCCAACAGTCGGGATCAGAAAATCATTGGTGGTTAAAAAAGGGAGAGTTCCATTGGTTGTATTAAATGCAATAACAAAATTCCAAAACTTTGTGTCCCAATTTACAGTCCACGACAAATACGCCTTCAGCAGTAATGTTACTGGTAAGACCTACTCTATCTCCTCAACTGACTATCTTAGAATGATATCCATAAGCATCCTACCTGATTGAATTTGACAAATGTGTAGCTCCATTAAAATGTTTGGTGAAACAGCAACGACATAAGGCAGAGATGAACATCACATCATTCTACTATTAAACACCACCCGTGTCATAAGATAAAAGCGCTGTCGCAGCCATTTTTCCTCTGAGGGTCATTCTGTTAATGACTCAAGCTTATATCATAGACAACATCTGGGTCATCAGTCCCACATTCCGCCGCCAACACTAAGGAGCGTGTTTGCTGGATCAATACTCTCAAGACTGACAGACCTCTCGGGCTGAACATCCCCCCCCCCCAGGAACCTAATTTCTTGGTTTTATTATTCTCTTCCTTATGTTTGTTTGCGCCTCATTCTTTTGGGCTTTGTGTTAGTTTAGTTTTTCGCGTCGTTTTGTGGTTTCAACACCACTATACTTTTATTTTCTTTTTTGTCATATTGCGTTTTTTTCTTGTTTAACTTTTTAACTTTTATTAACCACGCCTTGGATAAAGACCTTCCGTTCAGAAGTCGAAAGCTTGGCAGGAGGGTGTGCTGTTTGAACATATCTAAGATATAATATCATATATATATCTATATATTAATATCTAATATACATGCTATATATATATATATATAATATATATCTATATATATATAAGATATATCTATATATATATATAACTCAATCTGCGACAGTACCGTTTCGAACGTTGTGTTCTCATCAGTGCAGCACAGAGCTAAATGCAATCCACAATGAAGTGAATCAATGACCCGTTAAGCCAGTGACCCACTCCATCACGCCAGACATTGTTTATGAATACTCAATGAGTGAGCTATGCACAATGCTATAGTTTACGTCTTGATAAAAACTCAAGGCAACATAAACCATGTACAGTTGTGTAGAAAGCAAAAGAGGGTGCTCAACTAAACATGCTGCACCCTATTAGGGCAACAGCACGAAAGGAGCGTAATATACACAATCTGCAGACAGTACCGACTCGAACTTTGTGTTCTCAACAGTGGCAGCACGAGCTAATGCAATCCAAATGAAAGTGAATCAATGACACCTTTAAGCCACTGACCACTCCATCACACCGCACACGCCACACCCTTTGTTTATATTGAATACTATACTAGAGTGCTCACACTCAATGAGTGAGCTATACAAAATTCTAATGGAGTATTACGTCTTATAAAAAACATCAAGGCTACATAAACATGTCAGTTGTACTATCTATGGACTAAATGAATAAAAATTACTAAATATACACATATGATGATAACAATCTTAAAACTACTACTACTAAACTAGACCATGACTACCCCTTTCAACCCATACTCATTGCATTATTGGAAACCTCATCAAACTAGCTCACTAAATTTTTAGTTATCACACTAGCGCAAGCAAGTACATTATCATCTTTTATTGTTACAAACATCATTGCGCCTCCAAGCATACGAACTGCGCAATTACACACAAAACTAAGTGCACCAACCATACCTTTCCCAACCAAATTCATTGTATTTAATAAATCAACCAAATTCATTGGTATTTACTAAAGACAACTTACAAGGTGTGTTTCAAACCGTTAGCGACTGTCTTTTTAGGTTGGCCTCTAAAGATAACCGCGCATACTTAATTGAGTAGTCCTATTTGGCATCGTTTGAAATTTCCGATGGTTCGCCAGTTCTATTGGTGTCTACCAAGTTAAGTCCACATATCAACGTCTATAGAAAACGTGTAGTTTGTAGCACATGGTGGTCTCACTCCAGCCACCCTCCTAAGGTCGAGTTCCAATTCACAACGAGTTCCTTGAGTGGAATCGATATATCCATACATTAATTCACCTGTTCATAAAGTGCCTTAAGGTACAGTGATTATTGTATTCCGTAAAAACCTATAATAAGACATAGAGTGCAGATGCAACGACGTAAAATTAGTATTGATCCTAGTCCATACCGGGACAAGCGTTTACATTTTTGAATATGGAGATAGTTTAGAGTGGATGGGGAAAATACTAAGCTGTAAACAAGTGCAAACTAATGCAGCAGAAGAAACCCAAATTTATAGCTAAAATAAGGTCAAATACAACATGGATATAAAATTGAATAAAATTTAAATACAGTAGAAACCTAAGAAACCTAATTATAGTTATTTAAAACAGTCCACGACAGTGATAACAGAACCCTTTCCACAGAATAAAAACTAAATCAGTAGGATAGTAGTAGAAACATAATTGATCTTTGAATCAACAAATATTTCAAATGTCAAGAAAAAATGATGTGGAATTGAGGTTTATTCCGTTATATGGTGTTAGGGACAATGAGTAAACTCACGCAAATTGCCAGATGCGTAATCATAATAATCTTAATACATAATTTTTTTTTTTTGTCAACAGCAAACATTTTATCTATGTTTTAACCAATTATTGGAAATTATGGAACAAAACGTGAACGCATACAAAGAAGCAGTGCTTACCGTGTTTTTGCTGATGTTGCCGCGCGTAATTGCCTTTTTTACCCTCAAGGTATCAATGATACAATTCACAGGTAATCGATGCGTCCAGACATCAATTGTACCCATTTATCCACTTGTTTAATGATGAGTAGTAGGAGTTACTAATGATATTTACGTCACTTCCCTTCCTTGCGGAACTGAATCAATTATTGAAACTCGTTCTATACATCTAAGTATAAACGACCATAGTTGGTGGCCCCGTTTTTCATCATTTAAACATACTGGTCAATATCGCTAGGGCGAATAGTTTCATTCAGAAGGCGATATTAAATACGGATAGTTCTGAACAGAAAAAACAAAACAGTAACTCAGTAATCTATGTGCCGTAATCCATGTTTTCGCGGGATATCTTTGAACTGAAAAACAACTGGGCCCTCTGATTACCTTGATCCTGGAATGGAATTCATTATCCCTCTCTACAAGAGTCCCGGGGTGTGGGGAGCTACCACCGACCGCCTAAATAAACATTCCAAAAGCGTTTGTAAAACAAAAAATCATTCCTCATCCTTTCGGTGTCATTTTAGCGGAAAAACCCCCGAAGGTAGGGTCGGGGATGCCACTAAGGAATATTTTATGGTACATTTTGAAAAAAAAATATTCTACCCATTGTGTTTCTACTACTCTGTTATGTAAAACTAGTTCGTTTACAGCTGAAATCCGAATGAAAACCCAATATTCCTACCTTGTGCCAAAAAAGTGTAGTGGAATGAGCTTGTCCTGTATTGTGTTGATTTGTTTAATTGCTTTATTCAGAACGGTGAAGTTCCAAAGGCTGGGAAAGAAGCTAATGTTGTTCCTGTTTTTAAAGATGGTGGATAAGCCAAGGATGATGTAAGGTAGGTACCGGGCCGGGTCGCACTGACTAGTATTTTGTGCCAGGGTAATGGCGAAGTCTAATTCTGTTCGTTTCTCCCCATATATGATTATGGGAGGAACATAACATTTGTCAGATGGTTTTCGCAGTGGGAGAAATTGCGAGCAACTGTTGGTTAAACTCTTTCATCTTCCTAGCAAATCACTGATGATCGTAAATGCTTCAGCAGCTCCACTGGTTACCAGTAAAGACAGAATCTTCTTCAAAATATGTCTGTATGATTTCAAGTGTCTCGCCGGATTGGCTCCGAGTATTTAACATCTGCTTGGATATACCAACCTGGTCGCGAGGGCTTAAGATCTGCATCGGACATAACTACTCTATTACTAAAACTCATATCGTTCACTCCAATCGGCCGCAAATCAGAGCATTTTCTTTATATGCGCCAAAACTGTGGATGACCTTTCCACTCATGTTCGTTCTTCAATTAACTTGCCGTCTTCAAAAAGGGACTAAAGACTCCTCTTTGGCACTGGTAATTTTTAGCTTGTTCATGTTCTTATATCCATTTTTCCACCGCTTCTGTATTTTAACGTGCTTGTGTTGCATGTGATTTTTTGCGCTGTGATCTTTTGAATGGCGCCTTATAAAAGCTGATATGTATGATATGAATTGTAATTTTGTAGATGGTATTTCTTGGATTTCAGCTCTGCATTTGATAAAGTAGACCACAACATTTTTACTCTCAAAACTCCATTCATTGGAGATACGAGGTTTTCTTCTCAGTGGATTTCAAAAGTCTCTTCAGCGAAAGCAGAGGGTTTGTGTCAAGGGTTTTGCAGTTTCAATGGTGTTCTGTAAACTCAGGTGCTGCCCCGGGCTATGTTCTCGGTCCTATTTATTTTTACTTTTGTCAATGGCACTTAAATGATAGTGTTTCTTCTCCTCTCTTTCAGTTTGCAGATGGTCACACAATTACTTCGTCCTATTTTTAGTGTGATGGTGTGAAAGTGATCTATGTTCGTCAGAATGATATCACAAACTATTTAACATTGAAATGTTCCTTAATAAGTGGCCTCTCAATCTTTCTAAATGCTCTGCAATGCATATGACTAGATCTAAGTCTCATGATTATTTGACCAAATTTACAAATGGGGAGGAGAACTTGCTGAAGTTACAATTTCAAGACTGGGTCACTTTCAGTAGGATCTTTCCTTTGACTCTCATATAGCTGCAATTTAAAGTAAGGTTTCAAAACTGTCTGGCTTACATCAGATGCAACAGAAATATGTCTTCTTAATGCCACTGAATAACCTCTACAAAGCTCTCATCTTGCCCATATACTTACTGTGCATGTGTTGGGGCACCTCAATCAAAGGAATCATTTGATAGATTAGAGAAGTGCAACGGAAAATTAACACGTACTTTATTTTTTAAGCAATCCCCAAAGGCGGACCTACTTGAGCAGACTTCTTTATCTGAATCTAGTCAGGCTGATGAGATGCTTTCAATTCAAAGGCTTGTTCTGGGCTTTAAGATTTTACATGAATTGACCCCTGCTTCTTTTGATTCTTTGATTCAACATAGCACAGTGACGAGTATAGGCTTCTGCCACCAATCTGCACAGGATTCTTCGTCTCAATTCTATGTTTATTCACTTTCCCGTCTATGAATGAAATCCATCTGATATGCGTGTTGTCAATAATCTTTTTAACTTAAAGCAGGGTGTAAATCACACTTTTTAAGTTTGATCTTAATGTGATTGAAAAATATGGTTTGATTTTGGTAATATGTTAATTAAAACCATTTTAATATAGACAGGGTAATTGTTGTTGCTCAGTCAGTTTATATTGATTCACTTTTTTTCCTGTGCAGTTACATTTGTCTTGCCTATTCTTTGGTTTGCAAAAAAAACAATTTTGATCTGTTCTCTGTGCATGTATAGTGTTTTGTTTTTCTCTTTGGATAGAGAGCACTTTTGTGATTCGGGTTTTTTTGCAACCCATTCTTCTAATCCAGGAATTACTTGCTTTTGATGTAATTTTGTAGTTGTATA
>JAMKCH010020752.1:0-22430 GCA_023653785.1 Ophioderma brevispina | reverse complement strand
CTGGAAATACTGGGGAAGAAAGAACAAGTAGTGATGCCTCACAAGATGCAGAAAAATCTGCAAAAGACATTGGAGGGTCTCAAGACAGTTTGAAGGAGGCAAGTGTTGAGAGGAAGTCTGAGGGAGATGGTAAAAATGTTGAGAGGACTGATGAGAGTATAGACTCGCAGAACTCTGGAAAAGGGGAAGAAGGTGATGCTAAGAAAACCAAAGAAAGTGGCAGCTAACAGTGGATTTTGTTGGTTTTACCTTTACACATTGGATAATTTAAAGGGATAAACAGCGATTTGCTCATCCGAAACAAAGAAAAAATCATCAAAATTCGTATTTTGATATTTTTGTTAATGGCATGGATGTGCTAACATAACCTGAAAGTGGTTGGCTTGAAATCTGTGTATTAAAAACAAGGCAGTACTTTTTACCTGATTCTGTAATTTCTATACGTGCGTATCAAAATTCCGTCTTGAGTTTAAAAAAGCCTTTCCATGTGAATATCCCATATTTGTAAGCGTAAAATTGTGCACCATAACCTGTTCAGTTTGACCTCAAACACAAATAACATTGATCTCTGTTTATTCTTTGCTGGTGTAAACCACAATCAGCTGTTTAGTGTAGATTTTGAGACGCCGTCACTGTCTACTTGCGGGAGACGGTATGACAAATTTCTTGAATACTTCATTTTTTCACTATTTGGTGTTTTGTTCCTGCTTTAGAGTAGTTATATGGAATTGTACATACTTGTCTTTGATTGATAAGCTAAAGAAATGCATTTCCATATTTTTTTATTCCCTCGCATTATCGCTGCTTATCCCTTTTAACTTATTATTTGTGGGAAAGAGTTCCATATCTACCCCCTTTAAATCTAACCCTTTAAAATTCTACATGAAACAAATTGTTTTTATTTATGGCCTTACACTAACAATACCCTAACCCTAAGGCCAAAAATAAAAAATAATTTGTTACATGTATAACTTTGAAGGGGGTACATATGGATCTCTTGCCTATTTGGGAATATATAATCAAATCTCCTATAATTTCTTATGATTATTTATAAGAAAACCATATTATCAGAGCTAGGAGTACAATAAAGTCATAACTGACATGTTAGGTAAAATTGAGCCTTTGCCTAATTTTTGGGTATTGTATCTGTATAGTGTGAATTCTATAACATTAGTATAGGAGCTAGTAGACATTTGTAACAAATCTGGAGTACAAAAGGTCCAGTGATTGAATCTGTAGACAGCCTGAGAGTGACCCCTGGAACATGATTGAATGAAATATATGAATGAATCAAGTTACTTTCTGTAGCCAAATTAGATATCAATTAGGTTTCTACATCAACACCAATCATGGTGGCGACAGATGCGTGTTCAAAAACAATCATTTTGCCTAGTGGTGTGAATAAATTTGAATGAATTAAGTTCAAGCTAATTGGGAAGTCGGTGTTAAAGGTCCCAGGAAATGCAAATAGAATTGATGTGGTTTGTGTCAAGTCTACAAGGAGGGACCAGAAAGCATTCAATATTTGGGTTGGTGATGACATCATTTGTGGTGCCATTGATTTTTCAGAGAGTAATAGAAAATTGCAGGTGACTGGTGTGAATCTATTCATGACACTGACTGAAAATCAACAGTTTCACTAATGATGTCACTGGTAGTGTAATCTTTTATCTGGCCCTGTTTATTGGAATGGAATGTCCCATAAAGATTTGGAATAGGTTTATCATCTCATTTCCTGGGACCTTTAACTCGGCGCTTTCATTTTAGTCGCTAATTGTCGTTGACGACCAATTTGAACTGAATTAAGTTCGAGCAAATTGAGAAGTTAGTGTTAACACGGCGCTCTCATTTTGGTCGCGTGACGAAGCGGACATATTGGTAGACCTATGGCAAACCAAGAGTACCGTTGAGGGGGATCTAAACAAGGATTTACACAGGTCACAAGGGTCTACGCCATTGCGGTCAATGGGCTTTGACCGGCTTTCCAAGCTTATTAAATCCTATGGGCGCCACCAATAATTTGCGCTATGTTTTATCCAAATCGAATAGCTTTAAAATTTGACCTGACCTTTTAGTGAGTGTTGGTTTTTAAATTGAACTCCCAAGATGTGGTTGTAGATCATCACAAACTATACTTTTATGGAATCCTTATGGTTAGACACAATAATGTGATATACTTTCAGCATGATGGATTCTGTGTAATATTTGTGGAAGACCCTCCTCCGTTTAGGAACCAATTCAGCACAAAATCATGTTCCAGGGTTCTTCTCGGCTGTCCAAGATTCAATAAATCACTAATCATTTTTTTTTTCAAACCATTTGTATATCGGACGTGTGTCACAAATGGGGGGTTTCATAAGGTGACAACCTTTTCTGAAATTTACTTTTCTACAACCCTAGGAATTCGGAAACCTTAACGGACCCTAACGGAATAAACCAAACAGTTTATGTGGTTTATTTCGTTAAGTTTCCGAATTCATAGGGTGTCAGAAAAGTAAAAGTACTGTCAGAAAGGGTGTCGACCTTCCTTCGGGAAACACTCTTACAAATGTCAAGTTTGCCCCTGTATATATACCACTGGTTCACACTAAAAACAAAAATAAATCTTCAAAAATATATTAAATTTCCTCCAAACCTCATATTCTAATCTAAATATTGGAGCAACCCTTCTGTCATCAGTGATGGTCAGCTGAGGGTGTGGTGAACAGCGGTTGTGACCCCATGCAATTGTCGCTTGTATTTTTAGAGCAATTTTAAGCAATGGCAACAGAATTTGACAACTGAATGTAGGGCTATGCAAGACCTATTTACCTCAGCAAAAATCAGAAAAATCCATTGCGGGAATTCTTGCCATATTAGGCATCAAAGGTCTCATAATCTTATGTTCATAGCGTACTCTACCTGCCTATTTTCCCATAGAAAGACGGTACACTAAATTGCTTTATTAAAAACATTATTGCCCGCAATGTGAAATTCATCAAATTACACAGGATGCATAGTTAGTGGCATAAATATTCTAACTGAGTGTCAAAGGTGTAGCCGTTGATATTTTTGTGTTATTCCCGTTTTTGTGTCGCCTGCCATTAGGCAGGAAGAGAGCATAGGGATCACTTTGTCCACTGTAGTTGATGTCTGTTGTGTTGTGTGAAAAGGGTAAATTGCTATGTAATATCCGCCATACTTCATGGATTTAAACCAAACTTGGGTAACAGGTGCAACATGGGGCATTCCCCCATTTGTTGATGAGGTCAAAGGTCACATATGATGGTCAAAAAGTAATTGTGAGGTAAAGTTTGTAAGAATAGGCTGTGCAAATGTAACATTGACCTCATGTGAAAAGTTGAAGTTCAATTGGAACCAAACTGCGTCATAGGTGCCAAAAGTGATCCCCATTTGTTTTATGATGTCAAAGGTCAATACCAAGTCAAAAGGTCATGTGAGGTCAAGTTGTGTAAAATAGGCTGAAAATGTAAATGGGACATCATGCTGAAGTTGGAGTTCCATTGGGGGAACCAAACTTAGTTTATGGAGTCACTTGCACAACCTATTTGTTTATGAGGTCAAAGATCACATTATCAAGGTCAAAGGTGAGTTGGCCTATCATTCAACAAACCGCGGACGGCAGGCGACACAAGCGGTCCGAGGACTCCGATGTATTTTTCCATAATTAAATGAGACTTTCAAACACTGTGTTAGTAATCTTACCAATTATGGATGTAGACGTGTCCATTCAGTTCACAAGTTTGGAAACTTAATCGGAGAAACCTCAGGATCTCTCAAAGCCCAGACTTACCAACACTGCAGGCTCAGCACCAACGAGACACAAAACTCAGCAGTCTGAACCCACCTCAAAGACTCTGGTCACCAGTTTAGAACTGAGGACATCACCTTCCTTGAAAAAAGAAAACGTGGCACAAAAGTGGTATAAAAGAAGCTATCTGGGAGAAGACTGAAGCTCCTTCCCTCAACAAAAAAGGTGGACTCTGATTTCAATTGTAACACGCATGGGACCGGGCACTTCATGGAATTCCTAGCCGCTTGTCACATGATCAACCCAACGGGTCAGTTGCTGATGAAGTCCTGTGGTAGCAGACGCAACGTCACACTAGTTGCTATCAAAGTAAGTTAAAGTAATTGATTTTATCATATCTCCTTATCTACTACTACTGGACGACTGAGAATATTCATCTTTTTAAAGTTCGACCCCCATCTCTATTAAGTGGAGTTGCCTTCTTTTTTTGATATACAGTGTGTATCAATACAAAATGCAGGATTGAAAACGAAAATATTAAAAATATAAACCACCTCTGTTTCCTACTCTTCACTATGCTTTTTATCCATTTTCATTTCACCACTCCTGTCCAGAGATACAGTGAATTGAAGAAGGGTTATAAATTCCAAGCTGGTCCGATTTGTAAAAATCACAGATATCTAATAAGTAATAAAAGGTTTGAGATTCAGTAGAGATGAGTCTCACAAAGGAGGACAGGTATGGCCGGATCGGGCTAATTACAAGTATTTTAATTATGATGAAAGCAGTGTAAACTGTTTGAACTGTAAATTTTCTTAATATCTGTAAAATGAAAAGAACTTCAAAAACAATGGACATGAATTATTGTGATCATAGATTTTCCATGCCCGTGTTTGAACTGAACTTCTGATCCACTTTTAACTCAAGGTGCAATATCATGTCCAAAACTTAATTTCAATTCCAACGCAGGTCTTGTTTATTTGATTTAACATCAGAAATGACCCCCATGATGCTCTGAAACAACGATAGGCCTGTTATTAAATTTTAGTGACAATTATCAGTTATTTCAAAGTTTTGTTCTGGTTTGATTTTCTCCAATGCATTCCTACATTGTGTACTTAACTGGCCATTGTGTTAAGGTCATTGAATCAGACCAACCCGATTCAGAAGAGCTTCACAAAACTTGACATAAATTTTGAAAAAAAATTCACAATTAACAAAGCAAAAATCTTGTCAAAAATGAGATTGTAGACAATCAAATCTGTTTCAAAATAGACACAATAGTTGCATTGTCTCCGAAAAAAAATGCTTTAAAATCCTGCGTTGTTATCGATACACGCTGTTTACTGCCTCGCTTGTGAACTTTCTCAAATTTATGATACTCTACTTGGCAACAAAAAGGATGTGCACATCCAGTATTGGTAGAGCCAGATAGTGGAGGTTTGCTTTGATATGACTTTGTTGGATCTCTTTTCAACTTGGCGGTCTTCCCATCAAGCAGTGCACAGACTCTTTGGTCACACGGTCAGAATACAAAACAAGGATCTTTTATATTTTACTTGTAGTTGTTTTGTCATCTTTTGATGTTTTTCGTCTTTGTGTTGGTAAAAACAAAATTGAATTTAATGTAAATTATGCATATTTGCATAACATAAAATTGTGCACGCTAATTTGCATAACATATTTGGGGTTGGCAAGTTTTTCTAGGGTCAGAAGAGTTAACGCCAAACAAACTCTTTTTTGGCCTTATTTAGGTCAACTGATGATAGGAAAGATTTCTTTCACAACTTTTGTATATCTTTCCTTTTTGTAGTAAACAAAAAAAATGTTGCATTTAATTAAAGTCTGACTCGGAGTTGAATATTATTTGTTTGTGTTTAATAATGAAACAAAGGCGACTAGAACTAAAGAAGTAACTAAAAGCACATTCGAAATTTGAGAGATGAATCGGATTTTTAGTTTTGGTTTGTGCAGTAAACATTTATGTGTGGATACATCTCCATGAACTTGTATACAAAAAATTCCGGCTCCGGAATTTTATAACAAAGTTGTGATTTTTTTTTTAAAAAAAAACGGTAGATGTTTCATAACTTGTTCACACAGTGATTAGTATATGGACAAGCATTATGACATGTAAAAAACACGATATTTTTGGAAATTTTTGGAGGGCGCCGACTCCTAGGAAATCTCTGAGTCTGCCTTTAATTTGAACAGTCATTCCCATTTGATTCTAACAAAAGTCACTAACAGAATAAATGGCAGTTGGACTTTTATTAAGATTCTACTGAACCATGAACAAACAAAATGTTGCTAAGATCATGAAATGCACCTTTAAGGTCTCCAGGAGAAACACCCAGTTCACCTTGAACTTTATTAGAAGAGTCTAAAAAACAATTGTAGTAGCCATTTTTCATTGGTCTGCAGAAAGAAAAAACATTTAATCAGAGACACATTTATCATGTTTATGTGAGAATGAAACCAAAGTAATACCATGGGAATGTATTCCCTCCTCAAAGTGGAACAACTGAATTACTTTCACAACATAAATCAGTTTTATGTTGATAGGTGTCAAAACATATTCTGTTTGCAACAAATTAAAAGCAATAATTACAATAATTATTAATAATTGAATGACAACGATTTCCTAACATTTTACACCTGTTATTATAGTAATCTTCTGAGTTTAAATAAAGACATGTAGTCCAGTGTGAAGTATGGTACAGTTCAATATTGAATTTCTGATTTTTAAAATTGCAATTCCAAGAACAAAATTCCCAGAAAAAATACATAAAAGTTCTGGTTAAAAACCTTGATTTGCCAGAGAAGTCATGAAATATTGATGGGATATAACTAAAAAACTGAGCTAGGAAGTGACCTAATACCTCATAAATTAAGGCAAACATTTTGTTAGAAACCTGACTTAAGGGGCAAAATATTTTGCTTTAGGGTAAAATGTTTTTATATAGGGCAAATTATTTTAATGTATTGCAAAATGTTTTCTTTTAGGGCAAAATATTTTTCTCTAGGGTCACTTACTGATAAACCATTAAATGCCCTACAGAAAAACATTTTGCCCTATGAGAAAACATTTAGCCCTGTAGGAAAACATTTTGCCCTGCAGAAAATACATTTTACGCTCTAAAGCGTGCCCCTGGAGTGGATCCCACCCGTTTCATGCTCTGCGCACTATGCTCACTCTACTTTCATTAACTGTGGCATTGTGGAATTACACCTGTATTTGTAATAGTTAATGAAACTGTTAAAGGGACATATACTTCTCGTGTTAGATTATCTATTGTTTCAGCGTGCATTATTTTTCACGAATGCACTGGGCTCTGTCAGATAATGCACGGGTCATCAGATAATGCACGGGTCATCAGATAATGCGCGCGGGTCACCACAAGTCAGTTTCTAGTAGCAACTAGAAATACCGTCAATCACTTGATATGGACATACTGCTCAATATCAAGTAACATGTCTGCATCGTATATATACCCTCTACGAACTTAGTTTCTACAATCTATAGTGTCAGTCCTGACTAAGATTATTGTGTTGAAAAAAATATTGGTTTCTCGTATAAAGTATTAGTTGAATTCACATGCGCAGACCATTACAAATAATATGTTTGTGTACTGTTTCTTTCCGAAACAGTACAAAAACACTGAAACGCGTACATCTTAATTAACGAGAACAAGCTTTTTGTACTCTCAAAGGACGACACGTTTGACATTAAATATTGATCTTAAATATAAAATTCCTTATGTTATAATTTGTCAAGTTCGAAAGCCGTTCAGAAAGTTTAGCTGCTTAGCTAAACTTTCAGCGCGAGATTTGATGGGCGCACCAGTAAACCGCACGCGCTGGCTTAAAGCGACGGCGTTTTTATACTCCCGCACAAAGATAGCACACCTTGACGCATGCGTAAAAGCTGCGTCAATGTTATGACATCACTGCACGGAGGTAGAGAAATGGACTATATCATGTTGCTATATAATAGTAGGCCCATAAAAATTAAGTATACTTCAAGAAACCCAAAATTCACAAATAAAATCGTTTTCAATGCAGAAACCAGTCATGTTTTGTACATGCATGCCTGCGTTGGTCTTGAACCTCTAATACAGTGGGCGTTGGAATGGTAGAAGAAAATTCATATGAATTTATATGCAAATCGTCACTGATGGGTTGGTTTTGAAGAAAAAGAAAGGGCAGTGCGAAAAAGTGTATCTGTTCCATTTCATTGACACGTTTCATAAATAATGGTTTGGTTTGTTTGCGCAACTGGCGGGAGGTGCGAGAAAGATTAGCCACTTAAGCGTCTTAGAGGGTCGTGAATCTTTCTCGAACTTCCAGAATCCTTTTCAACAAACAAACTAATCAACAATGACTTGCGTCAAGGTCCTTTTTGGCACTTCTCTTTATAGAGTACTTAACTTTGGAAATGTGTGGAGTGTAGAAGTGTTGTTATTTTATTTAAAAAACTACCTCAAAATTTTGCTAAATTACGTTATTATTAATGTTAATGTAATGAGTTGAACTAATGTTTTCTCAAAGTATATGCGCGGATAAAGGACCACCGCCTCAGTGCATCGACAGGGTAATTGACCACTTGACCGTATGGGGCAGGCACTGACCCATACGGTCGCGTGCGATTATCCTGTCGAATGCACTAGGCTAGGTCCTTATCCTTATTATAATGGCATGGAAAAATTCACATAATGAAAAGGACCCTTATAGACCGTCAGCCCAGAAGGTTTTGGTTAGATGAATGAGATACCAATAGCTGAATACGGGAAAATTCAGAGAAAAATATAACTTTTGAAAAAATGAAAGTCTGCCGGAGACCCGTTGTTGCGTGTAGCCCCAGGAGAGGGGTAAAGTTACTATGGGGGTCAAATATTTGAACTGCTCTAAATCTACTGAAATATAGCTGAAATTATTCCTTAGGTTACCAGGAGTGAAAAAGTCAATTGGGTCACATGTGTGTGGTGCTTCCTTTCCAAGATATTTGGGAAAATAGGCTAAAGGTCATTTGTTTATTCAAGAAAGGTCAACAATTTTTTTTTTTTTTTTTTTTTTCTATTTTCCCAAATATCTTGGAAAGGAAGCACCACACGCGTGTGACCCAATTGACTTTTTTACTCCTGGTAACCTAAGGAATAATTTGAGCTATATTTCAGTAGATTTAGAGCAGTTCAAATATTTCACCCCCATAGTAACTTTACCCCTCTCCTGGGGCTACACGCAACAACGGGTCCCCGGCAGACTTTCATATTTGCAAAAGTTATATTTTTCTCTGAATTTTCCCGTGTTCAGATGTTGGTATCTCGTTCGTCTAACCAAAACCTTCTGGGCTGATGCTCTATTACTGAAGTCACTTCCACGAGTTTGAAAACAATTTGGATGTTTACATTCTGTGAAAACAGTAAAAACAGGAAGAGTTCCAGGGAGAGGTGGCAGTTTGTGGCAATTTCTGGAACAAGAATGCTGACATTACTGCCATAGCATTTACCAAACTTTAAAAGCATGTTGTCATCAGCTCACAGACCATTGTTATTGTATATGTGCTAATCCCGGCTAATCCATCTTTCACTTGCCAGATCAATATCTTTTTTTTTTTTTTTTTTTTTTAATACAGTGGGCGTTGGAATTGGTAGAAGAAAATTCATATGAATTTATATGCAAATCGTCACTGATGGGTTTGTTTTGAAGAAAAAGAAAGGGCAGTGCGAAAAGTGTATCTTTCAATTTCATTGACGCGTTTCATCAATAATGGGTTTGTTTTGAAACTGCCAGGGAGGTGCGAGAAAGATTAGCCACTCTAAGCGTCTTAGAGTGTCTGATCTTTCTCGCACTTCCAGATCATTTTCAAAACAAACTAATCAACAATGAATTGCGTCAAGGTCTTTTTGGCACTATTTATAGAGTATAACTTTGGACATGTTGGAGTGTAGAAGTGTTTTTAATTTATTTAAAAAACTACCTCAAAATTTTGATAAATTACGTTAATTATTAATGTTAATGTAATGATTTGATACTATTGTTTTCTCAAAGTATATGACGGATAAGAACCACGCCTCAGTGCATTCGACAGGGTAATTGTACTTGACCGTATGGGGCAGGCACTGACCCATACGGTCGGTGCGATTATCCTGTCGAATGCACTAGGCTAGGTCCTTATCCTTATTATAATGGCATGAAAAAATTTCACATAATGAAAAGGACCCTTACTGAAGTCACTTCCATAATTCCACGAGTTTGAAAACAATTTGGATGTTTACATTCTGTGAAAACAGTAAAAACAGGAAGAGTTCCAGGGAGAGGTGGCAGTTTGTGGCAATTTCTGGAACAAGGATGCTGACATTACTGCCATAGCATTTACCAAACTTTAAAAGCATGTTGTCATCAGCTCACAGACCATTGTTATTGTATATGTGCTAATCCCGGCTAATCCATCTTTCACTTGCCAGATCAATATCTTACTACAAGCCTAAAGTACAATGCCTGAATCCCGGTCTGATTAATGCTTTTGAATTGTGTCGCAAAACAAGCGACACTGTAAATGTCTTTTTTTTTCATGCCATTATGCCCCTTTTACGAAGAATTCGATTCAGTTTGCAGCAAATGTTTTGTGCCAAAATTGACCTCGCCAAGATTGTCAAATCATTTAAAGGTGCTCACTCGATTCTCTCTTTCGTAGGAAGGGCCAGCACCAACATATCCAAATTTTCATTTGAATCCGACATACCATTATGATGTGAATGGTAATTGTGCGTGTTACAATAACCCATAGAGTACTGCAACTATTTTCCGGTTATCGTAAACAAACCATATTTTAGCCTGCAGCATCATAATGGGAAAGAAGTCAGCCAAAATATTTCGCAGATGAGATGAGAAAAATACAAGGTTTCTAATGGTAGGCCTACCAAAATCCCAGGGCCCTATTTCATTAAAGTTAAGGTTAATCGTAAGTTAAGTGGATTTAAGAGGAGTTATTCTTCTCAAGTCTACAATGCTTAAGGAGAATTTGTAAGAATTCATTAAGTAAAATGAATAAAATAGGACCCAGGTATAAAAATAAGCCTAGGGTAAACTTCATAAATCTCAACATAAGAAAATTCTTTCAAATTTCTTCAGTTGGCTTAAAACGAGTTGATAACCTAAGAAGAATAACTCTAAATCTAATTACGAATAATCTTTTTATGAAACAGGGCACGGTTTGATTGTTAGAAAAGTGGGGTCGAGGCTGAGTATTGGGCTCTGCTTTTCAATCTTTGATGTCGGCAAAAAAAACCCCAAAAAAATCAGAATTTGAAGTCGAAAAATCATTCTCTGTATGTGAAATATAGAGACAGAGAGACCTAGTTCATTTAAGAAGAACTTACACCAGGCCCGTAGCCAGGAATTTATGTGGGGGTGCGGATTTGCCAGAAGTGGACCTTTTGAGTACCAACAAACCATTTTTTTCGGCTCGCTGCGCTCGCAGGTTGCCCCCCCGGCTACGGCCCTGACTTACACAGTAACTCAGAACTCAAGAACCGATTTTTAAGTTGTATTGTCGTCGTCATATTTTTCTTCATCTCCGCCGCCGCTCTTTTTTCTCCTGAAGGTAAAATAAAGTTGACCCACAAACATGACACATCAGCTGGGTAAATTCCTGCATGTTGTGGAACCATTTCAAAATAAACCTTCAAAATCCTCCCTCGAAACACCACATTCTAAATGACCAATTCTTAGTCTGTCTCTTCCTGTCAAAAAAGTGGGTTAACTTTCCGGCATGTTCCAATCAAAGTTGAAAAGGAGGCGAAGCCACCATAAATTGTCGTCTTATTTTAATTTTAGCGGCAATTGGCCGCATGACGTACGAGTCTTTGGTTAATATGATGACGGACCGGAATGTACCGGTGTTGGGGAATGAGAGACGCTACACAGTTGTACTTAGCGAGGTTGTAAAATTTTCTGTCAGAAACAAACTCCAATACATGTCATAATTTATTATTATTGTCGGGAGAAATTCTTTAAATGTTCTGAAAATGCTGTAGCGAGTATATTTGTGTCTGTACTGTACATTCCCTAAAGGGGTGACGATCTGGAAACGATGTTGCATACAAAGGGCTTATGTGGCATCTCACGCACTCTCGGTATCAAAAAGTTGGCATTTTTAACGCTCCAAACCACTTTACAGTTGCTTGACGTTCAAGTATTATTATGGCTTCACAAACATAATTTTGTCACTGATCTGGAACAAATATGTAACACTTGATAATATTACAGATCTGTTTTGAGCCATAAAAAGTGCGTTAAAGGTGCAGGAAAGCTAGGGATTTCACCAGTTTGCCGTTAAAATGGTTGGAAGGAATTTTAGCTTATTGTTTCATGTCATACAAAAACCTTGTATATCTTTCACCCAGGGCCGTACGCAGGATTTAATTTTTTTTGGAGGGGGTGCGGAACTTCGAAAAAGTGGACCTTTTTCCCAAAAAAGTAGACTTTTTTTTAAAGTGGACCCCCCCTTGTCAAAATTTTATAAACTTGGAATCTTTTTACCAAAAAAATCGGCAAAAAGTGGACCTTTTCCCCCTTTTGTAGAATTTGGGGGTGTGCGATTGCACCCCTCTGCGTACGGGCCTGCTTTCACCTTTTTTATACTTAGCTTGGTTCATCACTTTTTGACAGGAAAAGACGACAAGGAGTTGTTCATTTATAACATACTATTTCTGGTGGCGTAGGATTTCTTATATCGCAAAGGCACTCCCGGTTTCCCCATCTTGCGGCGTAAAGGACGGATTTTTACGATTTCGTCGCCGTTGCTTCATAAATCGGAAAGCGGGATGGGTGGAGGCGAGACTACGCTCTCTTTCCCCCATTTGAGTGCTCTTTTTCTTCACCAATGGACAATATCCGGAATGATTGTGCTTTTCCAGACTGACAAAGGTGGGACAAGCCCAATCCCTGTTTGGGAGGATTGGGATTGTCCTACTCATCTCGGTTGAGTTTAAGTTAAACCTCACGCCAGGAAAAGTTGCTCGCAAGATTTTGGCAGATCCTCTATCTTCTTGGATGTCTCTTGTAAATTGTAATTATTATCACGGTACAGTTGAAGCTTGAAGGGTCTTCAATTTGAGCATGGCGGTCTCCAGCAAACATCTGATGTGATTTGGTCCTTGGAATGGAAGCAATGGTCAGCAAAGCGAGCTCGACGTTGGGCAACAATGGAGATGAGATGGATGTCACCATATAATTTGAGCCTGTGTTTTTGTTCCTGCTAGGAGATGTTCTGCACTCTCATAAGCATGATAAGAAGACTAGTACCATCAAGACGATCTTCAAGTTCCTTCATTGAAATAGTCAAGAGGAATTGTGGGCGCAGGGTGGAAATGGAGTACAGACTTTTTCTATCGATCGATTTTTGTTTATGAGGACCTAAGCCTATAATTTCTGGAGGGTGTGCAAAATTTCGCGCAGTGGCATTTTCTAAAAATCCAATATGGCTGCTACCACTCTCAAATGCATTCAAATGGCCATAATTTATGCTCTATATCCAGGTTTTAAAGCACAAGGAGTCTACTGGACGGGTTCTCAGTGATTTGATCACAACATTACCATCAAATCCAATATGGCCACCCCTAAATCCAATATGCCCCAAAATCATTCAACTGAGCATAACTCAGTATTTGTGATAGAGGCATAATTCTGGGCTCTATACTTAGTAGGAACTCATATCCGTATTGCTGATGTAATTTTGATATTTTGGGTAAGTTGCTATGTTGAATGAGGCTTGGCCGCCATCGCCTGGAACATGCTTTAGGTGTTCAAGATGTATTTTGTATATCATAAATAGGTATGGGAGTCAAGATAATTTTAATGATTTCGAACGGATATTTGACTTAATTGAGCAGCCATATTGGATTTTTGTGGCAATGAATGATCAAATTGCATTACTAACACTTCCTCGTGCGTATATACCGCCAAATATTTTCTCTATCAGAAATACTTCAGGGATTTTAGTGAAGTTGGGACATGGTAGCAGCCATATTGAATTTTCAAAAATGCCACTGCACCAAATTTTGCACACCCTCCAAAAATTATTGGCTCAGGTCCTAATAACTAAAATCTATCGACAGAAAAAGTCTGTACTCCACTTCTATATCCTCCAGGCTGTGTGCGCAAACTCCCACCTGACTAGAAGGTATACCACGAAAATCATCGTCAAAAAGCAGTTAGCTATGTCCTGAGGTGGGATGGGACCCCGGGCTATTGATGCAAACAGTATGTGATTAGTCAATTCTTTGAATCTTCTCATGATTTATAATTAGTGCACAGAAAAAGGTTGCGTTAATGGCTGAGGGACCTATTTTCATAATATTCGAATGGAATGTACCACGGATTAAGTGCAGTGTCACTTAAAACTGAAAAAATCCCACTATTTGAAAAATGTTTTATTTGAGTACGGTATCACGACCTGCCTGGAGAGTCCTAATGTGGAGTCCCACAATCCATCAGTCTGTGTGTTCTCCATTTTGTGCGGAACGCATCATTTGTGTCAGTGTTATTCCCAATATTCCACGTTTATAGACACGTTTTCCAGGTCATAACTAAACTACTTTCGTGCAATATTCACTGTATTTAAAATAAGATTTTGGGCCACCCTGATTTTTGACTTAAAAACGAAATGGCGGCCAAGCTACCAATTCTGACTAAAAATGTAGATTTCCGTCGTAAAATGCACACAAATACTCTGAATTTTCTGTTTTAATTTACATACATATAGGTTTTTGCTTTTGACAAAAGTAAAATTTGATATCATAGAAAGAATTGAAAATGGCCGCCTTAAACGCTCAATAAAGTTATGGATTACCATAATAGGTTTATCCTCAAGGATATGATTGTAATGCATTGTTGACTTATTGTTGAGCTACTACAAGAAGACGTATACATTATTATACACACATAATACATGCTATTATTTTTTTTTCTAAAAATGGCTGCTATAGTATTCAAGATGGCTGACGTTTACGTCAATTGCTGTTATGTATTATTTTAACTGTACTCTGAGGGATTATTTAAATGTGTTCAATTAATAAAAACTTTTACTACTAAACTATATAATAGTTACCGGGTCTCATGAAAATTTAAAATGGCTTTCACTTTAAAGTAAAATATACTTTTTATTCGATTTCGAGTCAAGTTATATTTTGACCACATTTAGATTTCTTTATGCCTCGTGGCTGACATTTTGGGCAAAATTATATTCCATAGGTTTTCTGGTAGCGTTTCAACAATAATTTAATAATGCATCATTAAAACTTGTGGGTAGCGTACTTGTATTTGTTAGTGGCGGCCATTTTTAATTATTTGTAAAATGTAGGGCCTCTTAATTCTTGTTTTATAGATTTTATAAGGTCATTTATAGGGGGTAATTTGCTAAAACAGCAAAACGACCCACCCTTCTTGAAAGATCCATCCGCCGGCAGCCCTATCATACCTATTGAACATGTTTTTTTCGTCGCCTGGAGCGACATTTTGGTACAGCATGAACGTTTCAACCTATCGTTCACTTTCAGTTGTCCATGTAAGATTGACACCAACGACTGGTTTGCACGTGCCCGTTAGGACCTTTGTACATTTTGCATATTTACTGGGCAGTTGGGAGCTTTTCAACAAATTGTTTGTTTCCGCGTTGACGAACTCTCACTCCAAACATGATAAATTTTTCAAGCTTTAAACATTTTATATAATTTGCTTAAAGGAGTCTCTACCAAAAAGTCGATACACTCTAAATAGAAGTGTTAATGATATGGCTAACAGTTATTTAACACTTCAACGTGTTAAAACAAAACATCACTTGACCTCTTTGACTACGTTAAAGGTCGCATAGGGGTCAATACCATATGAATTGACACTGTCTTAGTCAATGATGCATGAGACCAAATTTGGTCAAAATACAGGAAAGAATATGAGTGCTAGAGTAAAAAGAACAATATGAAGTAATAGCTTTGATTAACACTAAAACATGTTAACATTGCAATATTAACATGTTACAGTGATAAATTATTAACACTCAGTGATTGATTATGAACACTGCAACATGTTTGTAGCTGTTAATAATCAACCACTGAGTGTTAATAATTTATCACTGTAACATGTTAATATTGCAATGTAAACGTGTTTTAGTGTTAATCAAAGCTATTACTTCATATTGTTCTTTTTACTCTAGCACTCACATTCTTTCCTGTATTTTGACCAAACTTGGTCTCATGCATCATTGACTAAGACAGTGTCAATTCATATGGTATTGACCCCTATGCGACCTTTAACCTAGTCAAAGAGGTCAAGTGATGTTTTGTTTTAACACGTTGAAGTGCCGTTAAATAACTGTTAGCCATATCATTAACACTCCTATTTAGAGTGTAGTAAAAAGTTCCAGCAAGTTCAAAATAAGAGTAACAGCCACATGTATTAAGATGGGAGAGGGGCAATTTTAGGGATTTTTTTTATTTATTTTTTTTTAAATGGAAGATACAAACTAATATCGTGTTGACTCATTAACTCTGCGAAAGTATTTCAGAAGAAGCTTGCAGTTTACTAGTATTTTAAATTCAAGTTGAACAAGCAAGATCTGTTTCTCAAAATATCACTACCTATATAGGATGACCCAATAAAAACTCTACCCAAAATGAAAGCAATATTTTTTCCACTTTATCATAAAGAATGGGTAATTGAGCATATTCATTTTGGTTGAGTGCTTTTCAAGATATGGTCGAACGAACAATGAGTCAGCAAAACAGACTTGTCCATGGGTATTTCATGATGGAATGATAAGTTGTTGGCAACCGGGCTTTTCAAATCTGAAAGCATGCAGTTGTGCTAAATACCAGTCTTCTGTCTTGTGTCAGGGCGGACATTTCAAATCTAAAATCATACTGTAGCGTGCAGTTGTGCTTAAAGCCAGATCTTTCTTGAACGAGAACTTTAAACATTATTGTGATAGTAATGGCACCTCAATTTACGCCATAACAACGCGGCGAGCCTTCGCGGTTAAAATTTACTAACTGGTAGCTATGTAGCTGTGCAACGGCAATAGCCAAACAGGTTCCCTGGAGTGAGAGTACCAACCAAGCCTGCTATCTGTAACATGAGAAAAGTGTTTGAAGCAGAGGGAACTTTGGAAAATGTCAACAAAGGACGAAGCGGACGGCCTAGGAGCGTTAGAACACCTGCGAACATTCAAGCTGTAAGACAGGAGCTTCGCAACAACTCACGCGCAAGCATATAAGGAGAAACCGTGTCGCAAATGTCTCCAGATCGCCATTTCAGCGCATCGTTAGTGATGGCATCCCTTACAAAATTGTGAGGCCGCCATTAATTGGGATGCAGGTGAACTCAAAGTACACTGTTAAAATTCCGTAAATTTACGGGCAATTCTGGCAAGCCGAAATTTCCAGACTCTTTTAGTAAATTTCAGAATTTCTTGTCAATTAACGGAACTTGACAGTAATTTGACAGAAATTTGTCTTCATTATTGTGGAAAAAAGGTGTTATTTTAACAGAAATATTCCGTAAATGCACATTTTTTATGTTTTTTGTTTTTTATGTTTTTATTGTTTATAAAACAGATTTTCCGTCAATTTACGGAAATTTTTTTTTTTTTTTTTTTTTTTTTACGGAAATTTTTAACAGTGTAGTGCTGGCTTTTTTTGCCGAGAACTTTGCTGTTTGTGTTTGAAGGTAAATTTCCAATGATGACTCAGTGAACTCTCAAAATGTGAGAGAGCATGCGCCAAAAGGGAACCCTCCCAACGACTTTGTCTACGACAGACCTAATGATCGCAGGAAAGTTGCAGTTATAGCAGCTGTTACAGGTAACAATAACCCAATTGGGCCCATTTTTATTGATGGAAATTTGAATGGTGCCGGTGTAAAGAAACTGGGTGTCTCCCATGAGAGAGTGTCCTAGCTACCATAGCAACATGTACGGAATAAACCGTAACCTTGTAGACGAGGCCATTTGGGTACAGTGCTGAAACAAATGATGCATACAACACTCAATGGAGAACACAATAGACAGATGGGTGGTAGGACACTCAGTCACATGGACACTGTAGTTTTTGACACCGGTTATCTCAATCATATCATTAATCAACATTTGGAACCAGAGTTGCGGCGCATTTTTCAGCAGCAAAGAAATGAAGCAATTCGTCGTGCCTGGTTTCTTCAAGACGGTGCACCAGCACACAGGTCAGTAATGGTTAGAAACCGCCTTCAGGAACTCTTTCCAAATTGGATCATTGGATTAGGGCATGGGGTGGAATGGCCCCCTCGGTCACCGGATTTAACTCCGCTATATTTTGGCTATGGGGTGATGTAAAAGCTAGAGTTTACAATAAGGTTTCCCCAAACACATTACTAGAACTACGACGACGGATAAACGATGCATTTACCATAATTATAGGGGAACGCGTTTAGCATCAAGAGCTGTTCAACACATGCACTCCAGCTAGGATACCAAGTGCATCGCAAATCAGGGAGGACATGTGGAAGATGGAAACTAAAGGTAATACCGTTAAGATAAATTACTTTTGATGTTGCAATTGGGTTCAACCATGCCTAAGAAAAATGATGCTCCATGGACAAGTCTGTTTTGCTGACTTATTGTTCAGCGGAACATATCTTGAGAACCACTCAACCAAAATGAACAAAAAAAATCGGGAAATTCAGGTGAAGAGTGCTCTATTACCATTCTTTATGATACAATAAAAATTAACAGACACCAAATTACAGAAAGTGGAAAACTATCTCTTTCATGGTAGTAAAGGTTTTTATGGGTACCCTGGTATAGGACTGGTATTTTGCGAAACGGATTTAATAAGCACCAATAACTACTCAGCGGGATACCCTCCTGGAGGAACAGTCGTCAAAATTGAAAGTGTTTAAGGAAAAAGAAAAGATTTACAGAATAGTAAAAACCCACCAACAAATATGGTTTTAAAAATATCGCCTCATTGATATTTTAGCTTATTTTTGCGGGAAACGGATTTAATATGTGATAAACACCCAATAACTACATTAGCTGTACCATCATGCAAAACAGTCATCCGATTATTTTTATGCTTTATTTATTTAGGCGCGGACAACATAAAAGGGGAAAAAATTTGACAGCAATTTTCGTTTAAAAGAACATAAATATATAACAAACTAATGGTGACAAAATTCAGCACCGTTTTTATGAAGAGAAGAAACAACTGCAACAAATACGTTATGTCTCCTAACAATTTAGCAAAATTGAAAACATTAGAGGTGAGTTGTGTAGCTGAAGATTGCAGACTTAATCCTTTTGAACACGGCAAGCGCTCCCTCCGATTGATCAAAATTTGTCAAATTTTGTTTGAAAAAGGTCAAAATTTTTATTCCCTGGGCATATTCAGAATTCCAGCCCATGAAACAATATATATCAATTAGTCCAAACAAGGCTAGTCTTTGATGGTCTTCTTCGATGCTTTCCAACGAGCTGCAAGCATTTTGACGCCCTTTGTCTAAAAGCCACTGCCTCATGACGTGCGATGGCCCGTGTCGATAGGGTTAAGAATAAGATTTATGTAGTTTATGTAAAGCGCTTTGATCATTCTTATAAGGCGTTTTATAAATATCTGTTATTATTCCACCTTATTGTATGAAATTTCCCCATTTAAAAGTTCACGTGCCCCTCTCCTTCATTCCCTTTTGCTCACAATTCTTCAGACCCCCACCCCAATCCGGGCCCCAATCATCTATTCACCATGACGTAAATAATTACCCTTCCTCCTCATATCCAAACGAATGGACCAAAAACTAAATTTGTAATCGGATGTTTTTGGTGATATGCTTGCCAGCAGGTGAGGGGAAACAACATCTTGGACGATGATTGGGTCACTTGTTATATAACTTGGATAATTTGTTAATTTTTGACATTGATACATGCATATTCAAAATGCAAATTACAGTCTTGCGGCTCAGCGGCTGAACTTTTCAACAATCCTCCCACAATCTTTCTTGAGCCTGTTCTATTTGAAAACCGTTCAACTTTCAAAGTTTTAAAGAATTGCAAAAACCATTTAAATGTCATCTAAACTTCAAATGTAGATCCAAGTTATACTCCAAGTGCGATTTTCATGCCTTCAACTCCCGGGGCATTGCTTTCTGCGCTCTGAAATGAGAACTGCAATAGACCGTGATTTCTCACTAGAGAGTTTATCCAAACAAAAAAGTAAATTAATTTCTATCCACGGTAGCAGTTGTACTTGTGTTTCAATTACATTACACTTTGTAGGCACGTGTATTTCTCATCATTTTCATGGACCGTATGTTGGTCATCGAAGTCAATGACCGTTGAGCGACTAGAATTTAGGGAAAGTGAGTTTGGGACTGCATGTAGGCCTATAAGTGTTTTTAAAATTTGGAAACCTCATCTATAACATTTTGAAAGTTGTTATATTACTTTGTTTAATGTTGTATTATTACTGTTTCAGTTTAGATGGTCGACGCCGCCCTGTAAAATCACATGGTTAGTATTTTTAATGCACTTTATTTTAGATCCCAATGTTTTAAATGTTACATTGGTAGCGATACATTTCCCTCTATATACACTAGTGTTTAAATATAAGAATGCCTATCTGTTTAAAATGTCTGTTTTTTATAGAAGTGGTTGTTGCTTGAGCGTCAAGATTTTCGCACTTAGAATTAGAGTGAATTTCTCTATCACTTAAACTAGGTAAATTTATAGCAAACTCCAAAGGTGCGGCTAGGCTACAGATCCAGTGGTCATTCTACTAGTCACTCTTCAAAAATATAATCTTTTTTTGGAGCGCGTTCTATAAAAGTGAACTGTTGCAACATCGGATGCATCATTTGATGAGAATGCCTTACGTCAATTCAGTAGTCGTTCGGTCATCATTCATTCTTCTTCATTCATTCTTCATTTATTGCAACATAAAATTAGGCCTAGCTAAAAACTGTGCTTTTGATCGAAAAATATAATGTTCTGAGTGTTCAATGACCAACGTACGATCGAAAAAACGGATTTTTCGAATATGAACTTTGTGGTCTTTATTAAAAACGAAAACAAATTACTAAAATAGGCATGAATAAATAGTGAATGAAATGTAATAGGAACCAAAGAAAACTAATATTTTAAATGGTGTATCCGGCCAAAAAAAAAAACCCCGGATTTTTCGTTCGAAAAACTGAGTCGAGGGGGGGTTTTGTCAAAGTTGTTGGGGTAAAAAAGTCCTTTTTTCATCGAGAAATTCAGTAAAGGTGTGGCAGGAAGATAGGGTCGCAGGGCTCACAGTCCGGGAACAATGGTGAACAAAGGGCAATCGATTCAGTTGACCTTCGTGTCACGACAACATTAATTCACGATTTATTCGTTGTCGTCTATGGAGCCCGGGACTATGATACCTGCCGGACTATGATACCTTCACACCGGGTTACCCCGATCGAAAAACCTGGTTTATCAGCGAAAACCCCGTTTATTTAAAATAAAAATGGTTTGGAGCATTATTGACAGTGAGCAGGGAAGCTTTTTATTTTTTTCTTTTAGAGCGGGGAGCACGGACCTGGTCAAACATCATCGTTCATGCCCCATTACATTGGGTATGGACCCTCTAATCAATGTAGGTATTAAATTTTACTCTCAAATTGTGGTGTCCTTTTTCAATAGGGGGCCAATAAGGTTACACAGGGGACAAACTTGTTTAAACTGCTCCACATTTTCCCGGTCCGTCTAGTCATAAAACAAGGCTGCCAAAAGGTATGACTTTGTTACAGACCTGTGAGTGGGGTTTTGAAAAAAAGACTGAAAAAGGAAACTAGCATAAAAATTCGGTTAAAAAGGTCAAAAACAGGTGAAAAGAAGAAAAGAAAAAAATCTAATGGTATGGAACCTCTATATCAAGGCTAGGTAGTTTAGTTACTCTTCAAATTGTGGTGTCACTTTTTCAATAGGGGGCCAATTTACAGGTTACACAGGGGTCAAACATTTTAACTATTCCAAACATGTTGAAATATGACGGGGATGGCGGATTGGACTTTCAAGTAGGGGCATCGCTGGAAAAAAAAGGTGGTCATTTGTGAGGAGGATGCAAAACGGGGTCAATCACTGAGCCTCTCACATTTGTGAAAAAGGGGGTCATTCAGTGAGGGCACCCATATGCTGAAGTTCCATCAGTGAGACAAGAGGGCTTTCTGGAGAGAGGAAATAGAAATAAGGGTCATTCACGGACCATTGATTAAAAATGGGAGGCATCAAACTGAGAGTAAAAAAAGGGGGGTCTTTTCAAGTGACAGGTTAAAAAGGGGGTCTTTTAATGAAAGCGGTTAAAAAGGGGGACAATAGTGCCGCACATCTCGTCAACTATTTTAAAGTGACAGGAGGAGATGTTTTTAAGATACAAATTTCCTCAAATTGCACAGGATCGATTGTAGACCACCAAACAAGAACGTTTCCGACGGTTTATTGGACAAACAAGTTACAAAGGAAAACAGCAACTTTTTGAACTTGTCTGACTATTGTAATTGTCCCCCTCGAACACCGTGCTGGTACTTTCTGTCGTGCCACGACAGAAAGTACTCTAAATATCAGATGATTACATAAAGGACGGCGTATTCGACTATTCACTTCAGGTTGTGATCTAATACATTGGAA
>JAMKCH010020751.1:0-28196 GCA_023653785.1 Ophioderma brevispina | reverse complement strand
ATGTCCATCACAATTTCTTTTCCTAAAATCTGACCAGGAGATGTTCATCATGCTGCAATGACTCGAGCAAATATAGCACTGTTGATATCCAGGAGTGCAATGGTTTTGGGTGTATAATAATATAATAGGGCTGGTTTGGATATTAGAGTGTATCGGTGCATGCGCATGGCTACAGAGCAGCATAGCTCTGTACCCATGGCGCGTATGTTCAGGGGGATTATGTTTGATAGAGATTACTTTTGCGGGGAAGTTTCTGGAGTTTTGAGTTATGCCAGGTAATTTAACAGAAGCAAGATTGATGTGAACTTCATATTTTTTTTTCTTAATTTATCATGATTTACTAATATCTTTTGAACAAAGGTTTAAGAGATGATTTTGAAATGTCATGGGAGTAGACTGTCCATAGTAAATGCATGTAGCAGTTTCACAAATTACCGTTTGGAACTCCCCAATGCCCAAATCGGCAGAATCGTGTCCTACCTCCCTGTACAGAACCACATGTATAGTACTCACCATATTGATCGATTACGCTTTTACAACAGCGAGACGAAGTCTTGCTGCTTTGCCGTATTGATTTTAAACGTAACGAATGAATAGTTTGTGTCACGTGTCAGGTACCCGGTCACGTGATCAGGTATCAGATATCAGTTTGCTCTTCGGGGCGACCGTATATATAGAAATCCGACTATGTTAAATCAAGTCTGTACATACCCTCTATCCACAGTGCTATTATTTTTTTTCAAAATACACCGTGTATTATGTCCTAAACAGTACAAAATTTCTCCTTTTCCCTACTGTCCAAACCGCGTAACGTTACGATAATCGGTTGTTTTTTTCCATGTAGGGATACGACGGCATTTTACCTGAATGGTCCCCCGAAGCAAAATAATCAAACCCAATCAATTCCGTGACGGCATCAAATCTTTATTTTTTTCCAAAATTGGGCTGTTTATTCCATAATAAAAATTCCATTTTAAGATTCCACATCTGTATATTGTTCTTTACTAATTAATTATCAATTGTCCCCGCATGTGAAAAAGATGGGTCCATAGTCTACAAAGTAAAACATAGTCAGCGGCTAAATACCCTACCGTGGACTGAATGAGCAGACGATCCCCCTGTTAGTTTAATAGCAGCTTAGCCACTTGCGCGCGGCTGCGGGGTTATGCGTCCAGTAAATCCGCTCGGGATGCAGAGGATAAAAGCACTTTTTACTGGAAGTACAGAGCCATTGTTATTAGCCACACAGTTGAAATCATGATTTCAGGTGCTCATCACCCTATTAATATTGAGCTATTTTTTTTTTCACAGACGCAAAGCACAATATACTTGTCCTCTTTCACGAAATAAATAAACCTTTAGGCTTCTACTGTGCTTTCAATTAACTTTGACCGTTATTTTTCACTTCATCATTGTTCCGAAAAGGAAAACGCGATGAACAAAAATCATGAAAGAAAGTTTGTTTGAAGACTTGTGACTTAACATCTTTGTGTAGAAACAACACTTAACTTACAGTAAACCTGTCTCGTAACCATGTGTCTTAGCAAGCATCTTTCTCCCTCTTTTGTCCCATGGAGTATTGGATTCATTTAGTGGGAGTTGCTATATTGATGAAGGCTTGACCTCAATCGTCTGGCTGTACTCTGTGTACTACAGTTTTTACAGTGGCGCCCCTCTGGTACCCCCCCGTGCTGCTACAAGTTAAACATCGATACTTCACGGGCCTTTTCCTTTTTGTGTTTGTTTTCGTCCAATCCCACGGACCTAACAAAAAGAGTAGTAATAATATATCATTATCATCACATTTTGCCCTGTCGATAATCCTATGTGGTAATAATTGGTGCAGAGTGAACAACAAAGTGTTGTATCTCTAGTCATAGTATAGTCTAGTCCCGGGGGGTTTCACTCACATTGTCAAAGTTGGTAGTGTAGGTGCCACCCATGAGACCCTCATTTTCAGTTTTAATTTTCCAGTTCCACAGACCCCCAATTTAAGACTTTTTTAAGTTTCCAGAGACCCACCTTTAAGTAAATATATCATGCCAATAGTTTCTTCACATACCTCAAAATTTTGGATGAAAACAAGCTCAAAAATCTGTTTTTTGACCAAAACTATACTTAACAAGTTCGTTCCTAGAGACTGATTTTACGTGCCAAAATCAGCCCGCGCCCCGTGTTTGAAATCTGGGTGTGCACAACCCCTCCCAAAACATGCTTTAGTACCCTCCCCGGGAGTCTTAGTAGGTCACCACTGACTGCATGGTAAACGTGGATAGCCTTGTTCCCAGCGATAAAATACATAAAAAAGCAATTTAAAATACCGATGAATAACGGGTATTTAGGTACTGAGCTTCCTTCTACCATTTTATATATTGTTTCATAATGTCGAAACAACAACAAAACAAACAACAAGAGCCAACATTTTGCTATATACCTCACTTTTAAAAGCACATGTATCAAAAATATTAATGTCTTGGAAACGAATTGAAGACGTAAACAAATAGGCGAATAATATGGTATCACTATTCACTGCAAGCAGACCGAACAACCACGTGACGCCCAAGATCGGCAAAAGCATACAGCTTCCCCTTAGCCCAGCCCTAAGTATAAATTGCCAATATAAAAATATATTTTTGCATAATTTTTACAGCATCTAAAGACTACATAAAAGAGATCGAATATTTCTATCTTCTGCCGACCTACACTCAAATTTTTCATTCAACCAACTGATATGTAGTTTTGTACAAATGGTTGAACCATTTATTTTTGGATAACTCTATTGATGATAATGTAGCCAAAAACTTTGAAATAAGGATGGCACGATAAAAAGTAAAATATAACAGTTCCTGATGCTATCCGCTAGGAAAGCGATAGACACCTTTCGTGACCTAACACCTATAGATATATCTATCGCTCCTCTAACCACCCTTCCGTGTTAGCTTAATTGGTAAAGAGTGCCGTACTAGTAATACTGATGTTGCTGGTGTAAGAAACTGAGTGTCCCCCCCATGAGAGAGTGTCCTAGCTACCATAAGCAACATTTACGGAATAAACCGTACCTTGTAGACGAGCCCATTCGGGTACAGTGCTGAACAAATGAATGCATAAGCACTCAATGGAGAACACATAGACAAAGATGGGGTGGTAGACACTCAGTCACACAGACGCTGTATTATATGACAACCCGGTTCGATCCAGTTAAGCGCACATGGTTGTTTTTAAACACTTGCTGCGGCTGGCCTCTCCAGGGGGAATAATTAATAAAATACTACCACGTAGTAGTTCAAATTTTTTTTTGGCTACAATTAGTTTCATTAGAGTAAAAAACAACGGGTCAACCATTTGTACCTAACTAACATATCCTTTGCAAAATTTAGGAGTGTATAAAATAATAATTGCAATGTACTATGACGTGTATTAACTGGTTCCTCTTCGTGCTGACACTTAGCGGAGCGGATTAGATGCGCACAACTAATCCTAGGATAATCAGATTTACCTGGAAACGAAAAAAAATGTTAGTATTAAAGTATTAATTATGATTTTTAAAATTCATCAAAGTCTTGTTAAACAAGTGGAAAATACTTGTAAATTAAAATGAATATCGAAGGCATGGTTTTGCGTTTGATGCTGGATCTCAAGCGTACAATGGAACAGTTTAGGGAGGTAATGGAGTGTGGACACGAATATAAATTATGTTGTTCCCTATATTCCTCTATTCACTCACAAAAATACAAACATGCTGGTGCTACAAACGCCCATATAAGTCCAGAACTTGTGTCTAACCAACAACTTTCAGTATATACGAACAGGGAAATATAGGAGACAGTTTACCTACATTTCATTGCCATATATTACTTTTGGAATAATTCTTCCTTTTGGAATACCATTGCATTGGCACTAACGGAAGTAAAAAAATGATAATACTTTACATAAACACACCCAAAAAAGTAACTCCCCACCCCTGAAATTTGTCGGTCAAGTTCAAAACGATACATCTTGTTGAACAATATGGATATCATTGGAGCGTGTTTATTTACGCTTAGTTTGACACCTCATTTGTGGCGATCGATGAGTATTGTTGAAGTTTAAAGTTTAAAAAAGATTTAACAGTTGCAGTAATCCCCTTTGACAATCATAATACTGTTCAGCTTCTGTTACAAATTGAAAATCACATCTTCTGCATGACTATTTCTCCTTCTCTGTATAGGGCTTACTGCAAAAGAGTATCTGTTTTGTGAAAATTAGTGACATCAAGTGTTACTACCTTACTTCCTGGACTGGCTGACTGACCGCGTCGATTAAAAATACAATGAGGCATTTTCAAAAGTCCACAAATTGATATCATTACTTCGCCTGATTACCCCAAAACTTAACTTGAGTCTTCATTAATGGTGAATCCAACACACTTGTAGTGAACTCTTGACATTAATTTCCTTAGTGCACTTATTCAACATCTTCCTGAATTTGAATGCTAACTGGTAGGTCGTGCAAATTCTCGTCCAAATGTTGGTAATCATATTGCGCTGCCCGACGTCACTTGATCAATTGACGGAACCCACCACAGATTTACAAGTTCAGTAAATCCTATTGACAATCAACCTGTTTTACAGATTGAATCCAGGCAACCTCTTCTTCTCTGCATGACAAAATTCCCCCTTCTCTATCGGGCTTCTGCACTTTTTAACTCCTGGGATGGGTTCCGTCAAGTAGGCATAACTTCAAAAATACTTCATCAATTACCACAAATAGGTGTCAAAATGTGCGAATAAACACAACCGCTTCCTATATAGGCCCCCATAATGTATAATGTTTGAATGTATGTTTGGAACAGGACAGACCAATTTCCGGGGTGGGGATGACTTTTTTTGGTGGTGTTTATGTAGCATATTAACTAAAATGCATGTTAATCATTCAAGTTTATATCCACTACAACCACCTTTTTTTACTGAGCCCATTAACCGTCGTAGCCAGCACCGAATGATATTCCTGTAATCGCCACGCACACCCATCCTATTATTAGATACGGTTAACAGCTGACCTCCTCACTCCCAAACCTACAACATGTAAAACAGATGGGTTTATATATTTACTACAATACAATTGGTGTTAGTTTAAAAGCATTAATGCTCGCAGGTTTCCAAATGTATAGACTGTAATACCCTGACAATGAAATGAACAAACCTTACTTCCTGTATCACAGTTTCGTAAATGAAACACCGATTGTTATTTTACCGCGGTGTTTTGTATTTGTAAAGGAAAATTCGAGATATTTACCCTGACAACTTTTTCAAGTATACGATGAAACATCCACAAGCATCCAAGAAAACACCGCTATATAAAATAATGAAGAAAACCCCCACCGCCTACACGTATCCTGTTGTGAGCACCGTCACAATTAACAAATAATACATTAATTCTATGCAAATCTTAATCTAACGTTACGTTAAGATGTAACCATGATGTTTTTTTTGAATAAGGGTATATTAAAGGCTGACTCAGAGATTTCCCGACTAGGGCGCACTAATTTTTCAAACAAACAAGCGTGTTTTTTGCATATATATAATTCTTGTCCATATAATAATCCTGTGTGAGATAACTAAGCTCAACTCGAAGTCCTTCATTAGCAAATCACAACTTTGTTATAAAAAATACAAAATCCGGATCCGGAAATTTTGTTATACACGGTATCATATGCACTGAGGCTATGCATAAATGTTACTGCACGAAACGAAACATCCGATTCATCTCTAATTTTGGAATTACCATTTTGGTTTAATATCCTTTATTTCTAGTTCCTATTTTTAATTTTCACACAAATATTATATTTCGAAATCTCTATTCAGCCTTTAAGTCGCTTAAGTGTAGAACTCGGTTGAACTTTTTTCAATGACGTGGCCACAAAATAAAACGCTAACTGTGTATGTTCTCCTTCATTCCAGATTAATCATCATGGAGTTGTAACGCTCACCCCTTATTTTCATCTGGTCAATTCCTCCAAGAATAAACATTGTTCAACTAATAATGGACAAAATTAATGTTCTTATGGATAACACCATCTCAGAAATATCGAAAGCTCTGAAAAAATTTTAACGTACTTTGCTATACGGTTGAATTCACTTTTGTTCACAAGTAACTGCAACATCAAGATTACAGTCTATGTTTTAGGAAATGAAATCACGCTTACTCCTGAAATCAATTTGCATTCATTTTGTTTTTATTATTATTATATGAACAATTTCCAATTTATATACATACATCACAGAAGCTTTGTTTTCCCAATGAAATTACACATCATGTAAATTTTTGACGTTTTTTCTCATAGCCATTGAACTTTTCAATATTCCCTTGGTAGAATTATCTCTGTACCTTGGTACTCTCTTCGATTCCTTTAACTATCGAATCGGGGCAACTCACACAATAATTTCTTGATTATGATATTTTAATATTCCTTTTTCATTATTATTTTGTTTTTTCTTTAACGGTAATGCTATTCAGTTTTGGGTTAATATACTTTCCCTGAACTTCCTGTTTTCAGTAGTGAAATTACCTAGATAGAGTAATGCACAAGTGAGGAATAATACCACGAGTGAAGTAGCACAACCTATGTATGTAATCCACGTCAGTTGCATTCTGTCCGTCTTTGATATCTGGAGATTTTTAAAGAAGTATAACATATGTAAGTAGAATAGATAACCCTTATCACCATATTTATCACCCCAAAGCTAATCATCTGTCGTATACGGCGAATGTAAGCTAAAATTAATCAACTCCTTTAAAATGTTCTCTTATACCACTCTGCAAAACTCTTGGCAACGAGTCATCACCCCCTTGAAGTGGGTAAGGATAAAATAATAATGCCGATTTATCACTGCGCCAAATATCCATTCTACGGGTTCTAAAGGCACGATGCCAATTTATTATTACCGCTGCCATCATGAAATCGTCCAATCATTCGCTTCAATCTATGTGCTGCTGCTAGTTCGGCGCACTCTATCATCACTCAGATTGAATATCGCCCATAAACATCTACCCATTATCGCTTGGGTCAACGAAGCACTTGAGACTTAAGTATCTTTCCAAAGGCCACAACCACGTTTGTCCCGCAATTGGGGCCTCGAACGCACGAATTTAAAACGGTTCAATGATCCCACGAGTCCTGCACTTTCCACGAGACCCAACCCAAAAACGTGCTTTCGGGGGGTATCTTAAATTGACGACTTTCCAAATGCTTCCTAATTCAATGAGTGAAGACTCGCTGGGAACCATTGAGGTGCATATTGCCCAAAGCAGTTCATTTCGGGAATTGTGAAATGGGTAATAAGAAAATTGATTGTATACCCGATATTGGGCGTGACTGCATTCAAGACAGCGAATTCGTAGAAAATGATTACAGTAAACAAGAGGTGGACCAGTGAGAGCTCATCCCCTGCTATCTTCACATCCATATGTAGACCACTTACTAGAATAAAGAACATTTTTATTTTAACTGAAATAATGAATTAGTAAAACGAGATTTTGCCCTTGAATGCTTTATTCTTGATCCCAAGAAATACAAACTGAAATGTTCTTAAGTTCTTATTCATAGTTCGATTTTGCCTGCTTTCTGAGAGTGCCGTTTGTCTTTATTCAAGACCAGGTGCACCTGGTAACACCGAATCCGTGTAACAAAATATTCATATATTATTATTTCATATGACCTTTGACCTTCTGGTGGTCTTACTACCAATAGAATCATGCAGCAAACCCAGTGCTTTCTGTCCTCCAGTTTGGACGCCAGACTCTAATCCTCGAAATGTTGCAGATGTTAATAATTATTTCCTATATAACCTTATGCCCTCTGGGTCGAGACTCAGGGATCATGAAGGGTCCTAGGTTGTATCTACCTGCCAGTGTGGGGTATAAGCTACATACTCAGGGAGCCAGAGGTGTTCAAAGGTATTCATATAGTGTTTCAAGTGACTATTGACATCTAGGACCGCCAGTACCAGTGGATCATGAAGGGACCCTAAAGCTATTTAGCTGCCAAGTTGTGGGGCGTAAGGTTGCTAAGGGTTTTATAAGGTCCAGATCAATGTTAGAATGACCAGACCAAAACGTAATTAAGATACTTTACTATAGGCTGGCCCTGTAGGTTCCAGCAAAAGAACGAACATTTAGCGATGTGGGTCGGTTGGGGAACGATTTTTGTACCACCGAGCTTCGTCACTCCAATAGACCCAAAGTGATTCTTTGATACGGGTCCTATTGACAATCATACTGTTCAGCTGCTGTTACAAATTGAAATCATCTTCTCTGCATGACTAATTCTCCTTCTCTGTAGGGCTTACTGCAAAAGAGTATCTGTTTTGTGAAAATAGTGACATCAGTTACTTCCTGGCTGGCTGACTGACCGGCGATTAAAAATAAAATGAGGCATTTTCAAAAGTCACAAATGTGATATCATTACTTCGGCTGATTCCAAAACTTAACTTGAGTCTTCATTAATGTGTGAATCCAACACACTTGTAGTGAACTCTTGACATTAATTTCTTATGGCACTTATTCAAATCGTCTGAAATTTGAATGCTAACTGGTATGTCGTGCAAATTATTCGTCCAAATGTTGTATCATATGCTGCTGCCCGACTTCACTTGACCGAACCCACCACAGGATTTAAAAGTTGCAGTAAATCCTATTGACAATCATACTGTTACAGATTGAAATCAGTGCAATCCTCTTCTTCTCTGCATGACAAATTCCCCTTCTCTATCGGGCTTACTGCAACTTTTAAATCCTGAGGTGGGTTCGGTCAAGTAGGCATAACTTCAACAATACTTCATCAATTACCACAAATGAGGTGTCAAAATGCGCGTAAATAAACACCGCCTCCTATTATATCCCATTATGTATAATGTGATGTATCGTTTGAACATGACAGACAAATTTCAGGGGTGGGGAGTTACTTTTTTTGGTGTGTTTATGTAGCATATTAACTAAAATGCATGTTAATCATTCAAGTTTATCCACTATCAACCTTTTTTCTGAGCCATAACCGTCGTAGCCAGCACCGAATGATATTCCTGTAATAGCCAGCGGCACACCCCATCCGATTATTAGATACGGTAACAGCTGAACCTCCTCACTCCCAAATACCTACAACATGTAAAACAGATGGGTTTAGATATTTACTAAATACAATTGTTGTTATTTTAAAGCATTATAAGCTCGAGTTTCCATATGTATTAAAATGTAATACCCTAAAATGAATGAACAAACCTTACTTCTGTATCAGTTTTCGTAAATGAAAACACCGATTTATTTACCGCGGTGTTTGCGTATTTGTAAAGGAAAATTCGAGATATTTACCCTGACAACTTCAAGTATAGATGAACACCTTCCACAAGCATCCAAGAAAACACCGCTAGATAAAATAAATGAAGAAGAACCGCCACCGCCTTACACGTATCCTGTTGTGGAGCACCGTCACAATAAACCAAATAAATACCATTAATTCTATGCAAATATTAATCTACCGTTACGTTAAGATGTAACCATTATGTTTTTTTGATAAGGGTATATTAAAGGCTGACTCAGAGATTTCCCGACGAGGGCGCACTAATTTTTCAAACAAATCGTGTTTTTTGCATATATATAATGCTTGTCCATATAATAATCACTGTGTGAAATAACTAAGCTCAAATCGAAGTCCTTCACATAGAAAATCACAACTTTGTTATAAAATTCCGGATCCGGAAATTTGTTATACACGGTATCATATGGCACTGTAGGCTATGCATAAATGTTTACTGCACGAAAACGAAACATCCGATTCATCTCTAATTTTGGAATTAAGCATTTTAGGTTAATATCTTTATTTCTAGTTGCCTATTTTTAATTTCTACACAAAAATATTATATTTCGAAATCTCTGAGTCAGCCTTTAAGTTCGCTTAAGTGAGAACGCGGTTGAACATTTTCAATGTCAGTGCCACAAAATAACACTCTAATGTGGATGGCTATGCATTCCAGATTAATCATCATGGAGTTGTAACGCTCACCTTATTTTCAGTCTGGTCAATTCCTCCAAGAAATAAACATTGTGCAACTATAATGGACAAAATTAAGTTCTTATGGATGAACACCCTCTCTGAATACAAGAAAGCTCTGAAATAAAATTAATATAACATTTGCATACTGTGATTAACATTTTGTATACACAAGTAACTGCAACATCAAGATTACAGTCTATGTTTTAGGAAATGAAATCACACTTACTCTGAATCAATTTGCATTCATATTTATTATAATTATATGACAATTTCCAATTTATATACATACATCACAGAAGCTTTGTTTCCCAAATGAAATTACATCAATTGGAATTTTTGACGTTTTTTTCTCATAGCCATTGAACTTTTCATATTCCCTTGGTAGGAATTATCTGTACTTTGTACTCTCTTCGATGCCTTTAACTATCGAATCGGGGCAACTCACAATAATTTCTTGATTATGATATTTTAATAATTCCTTTTTCATTATTTTTTTTTCTTTAAACTGGTAATGCTATTCAGTTGGGTTAATATAACTTTCCTGGAAATTCTGTTTTCAGTAGAGGTGAAATTTACCTTAGATAGAAGTAAATGCACAAAGTGAGGAATAATACCACGAGTGAAGTAGCACAACCTATGTATGTAATCCACGTCAGTGCAATTTCGTCCGTCTTTGATATCTGGAGATTTGAAAGAGTATAACATTGTAGTAGAATAGATAACCTTATCACCATTATTTGTATCACCACAAAGCTAATCATCTGTCGTATTACGGCAGGAAGGTTAAGCTAAAATTTAATCAACTCCTTTAATGTTCTCCTTATACCACTGCAAAACTCTTGGAAACGAGTCTGCACCCCTTGAAGTGGGTAAGGATAATAATAATAATAATGCCGATTTATCACGCGCAAATATCCACTCTACGGGTTCTAAAGGCACGATTGCCAATTATTATTACCGCTGCCATCAGGAAATCGTCACAATCATTTCGCTTCATCTAGGTGGCTGCTGGCTAGGCGTGCAACTCTATCAGCACTCAGATTGTAATATCTCCCATAACAGCTACCCAATTATCGCTTGGGTCAACGAAGCAATTGAGACTAAGTATCTTTCCCAAGGCCACAAACACGTTGGCCGCAATGGGGCTCGAACTCACGAATTTAAAACGGTTCAATGATCATGAGTCCTGCACTTTTCCACTAGACCACACGTGCTCTCTGGGGGTATCTTAGACGACTTTCCAAATGCTTCCTAATTCATGAGTGAAGACTCGCTGGGAACCATTGAGGTGCATATTGCCCAAAGCAGTGCATTTCGGGAATTGTGAAAATGGTAAATAAGAAAATTGATTGTATACCCGATATGGCGTGACCTGCATCAAGACAGCGAATGCAGTAGAATGATTACAGTAACAAGAGGTGGACCAGTGAGAGCTCTCCCCTGCTATCTTTTCACATCCATATGTAGACCAATTACTAGAATAAAGAACATTTTATTTTAACTGAAATAATGAATTAGTAAAAAGAGATTGCCTTGAATGCGTTATCCTTGAATACAAAGAATACAAACTGAAATATTTCTTAAGTTCATTATTCATAGTTAGATTTTGCTGCTTTCTGAAGAGTGGCGTTTGTCTTTATTCAAGACCAGGTGCACCTGGTAACACCGAATCCCGTGTAACAAGATATTCATATATTATTTCATATGACCTTTGACCTCTGGGGGTCTATACTACCAATAGATCATGAAACAACCCAGTGCTTTCTGTCCTCCAAGTTTGGAGCTGCCATACTCTAATCTCGAAATGTTCAGATGTTAATATATTATTTCATATAACCTTTGACCTCTGGGTCGAGACTACAAGGGATCATGAAGGGGTCCTAGG
Organism: Ophioderma brevispina; assembly: GCA_023653785.1. Lineage (NCBI taxonomy): Eukaryota > Metazoa > Echinodermata > Ophiuroidea > Amphilepidida > Ophiodermatidae > Ophioderma > Ophioderma brevispina. The sequence goes on along the minus strand of JAMKCH010020751.1, from coordinate 16,284 downwards.
GTTATCTACCTGCCAAGTTTGGGGTATGAAGCTACTATACTCAGGGAGCCAGAGGTGTTCAAAGGTATTCATATAGTGTTTCAAGTGACTATTGACATCTAGGACCGCCAGTACCAGTGGATCATGAAGGGACCCTAAAGCTATTTAGCTGCCAAGTGTGGGGCGTAAGGTTGCTAAGGTTGTATAAGGTCAAGATCAATGTGAGCGTGACCAGACCAAAAATAATTAAAGATACTTAATTATAGGCTGCCCTGTGTTTAGGTTCCAGCAAAAGAAACGAAACATTAGCGATAAGTTGTTTCTTAACGATTGTACTCACCGAGCTTCTTCACTCCAATAGACAAAAAGAGATTCTTGATAAGGGGCCTGATTTGAAATCATCATCTTCAGTTGACGTATGGCGAGTGTCTACTTTTGAATACGATAATTGAAAAGTGATAACTATTGATGAAACTTTTATTGCAAAGGTAACAACTTTATTTCAAAATATTAAAAATGAATGTCATAATGTGGTATTTAAATATTATTTTACATTCTGCCTATGGCTTAACGGATTTTGCCTAAATTTTAGTGATTCCTAACGCATATTTTTTTTCGAAAAATACAAGAAGAATAAATGTTATGTATTTTTTATCTCCCATTGATAGGTATACGACATCAAAAGGATTTTAAAAAATGTTTTATGTTGAATAAGTACAACGTAATTGAAGGATGAAGTTTTTAAATATTAATTAGGGACAGAGGAAATGGCGGTAACACGAGAGTTGGATCTCACGGAAATTAATGAATTTGCGTAATACGTGTATACATAAAATTTAACTTCCATTACAGTTTCAAGAAAGTATTAGGTTAAAGAGCTAGAAAGAAGAATATTATTCAAGCTCATCGTTACATTATTGCGGTAACCTGGAGCTTAAGGAAATTCAATTATTTGAAAAAGCTTTGGTTGATTCTTTTGACAATAATGTAACGAGGACAAAAGAAACTTCCAAAGCATGCGCCATTTGCAGATTTCTGCTTAATGTAGTTTAGATGGAATGTATTTTCTTACAAATGGTTACAAATTAAAGAATATTGTTGAAATAATTATGAAGACGGATATAGAAAAATAACAGAGCATAATCTTGGCGTAATATTAAATTAAACAACCTATCATACATCTTTGTGTTGTAGTTTTATGTAACACGGTATAGAGAGTTTGCTGTCGTTGTACCACATGGTGAAAGTTACAGTGTCGCTGTTGAGTAGCCACTTCACTGAGGTAGCTCTGGATCAGAAAAGAAATAAAGGTGATACATGACTTTTACAACTCAATTCCTTAGCTCTTTCAAAAGTCTCCTTTACAGAAATATTACAGAAATATAAAAATAAAGGCACAAACATATATTGATACGTTTGGAACGCACTTATAATGAAAAGCACATGTATGCCAGATGTATCGTTAGTTACTCTTTTCTTCATTACGATGATTTTAAATGAAGCTAATTAAATGACATTTTACTGATGGTTTGCCAAATAAAGATATCTTAGCTGTAATGGTTTTTTCCTTACGAAAGGGAAAAATCATTAATTAAAAAAAATGTATTTTTTTAGGATATCGATGAGGACATCAATTATATTAATCCTATTGATAACAACTCACTTCTTCTTGTTGGTCTTTGATGTTGGTGCAGGGGTCGATGGTTCAATGCGTGCGTGACTTGCCACGAAGTAAACTCCAACGTCATCTTAACAAAAAGTAAACAGGACGGGGTGTTTGGTCTCCCAAAAATAATTTTTGACAATTTTGCGGACTTGCGGACTTTATGACGTTTTGTGAAGCCATACTAGGTATATTGGTACTTATTTTGAAATCAATTGAAAGAAGATGGCCATATCTATCGACTGGTACCAAAACCATGAGTATTGGATGCTTTTAATGAATTTCCGAGGCCCCCTCCCCTTTATAAACCGTGTTACAAAATGCCGGGCTTGGTAAGACGAGGGATGGTTAATTGATTTTAAACGGTACGGAGATACAGGAATCCATAAACGAATGATTCGCACTTAATATGAAATCTACATTTTCTTGTTGTTATTTTCCTTTATTTTTGTCTTAGACACACTACTGCTACTTACTCAGTATTTTATATTCTACAAAGTATTACAGATGTTAAGTTCATTTGGTAACGTTCATTATTTACATTGTGTTTACATTGAAACATACCATATTTTTTGTATCTCTTGCACATTGAATTTGACGAATATAAATTGTTATATTTAAAACTGTGAATTGCTTCTAAATTACTACTAAATGTAGCTACAAATTTCTGAGAATTGGTGGAAAAAAAGGTATTTGGGCTTTGGTTGTATCCTGTATTTAAGTAATAAGCTTCATAGATTTTTGTTGTTGAAACTTTGCAATGTTACTTCTGTTTCTACGCCACGATATTTGCCAAGGATATTCTTTAGTTTTCTATTGATTTTATATAAGTTCATTGAGCTCTTTTTCCTTAAGTGATCTGGCGACGTTGTCCGGGTTTTGTGGGAGAAATAATACAGTAGTACTTGCCTAACAATCTCTCTGTGAATTCTAAAATTGCCTCCTTAACGTTTAACTAAAAAATGGAACAATGATTTTTTGCAAATTATTTTTGTAGGAGATTAACGTGTGCAAATTGTGTATTCCAATGAATTGCATTTCGATATCTTTCACATTGAATGTTTCCATTTTGTCTAATACATTCTCGCCATCTTTTTAGGTATACTTTCAAGAATGAGCTTTTTATATTCATGACTGAATCTAGTTGTTTTGAGCATACTTTCAAATCGTTAATTGAGATGAAACCCAACAAATACCAACGCTTATAGCGCTGCATAGCATATCTTTAATAGGAAAACTACCTGAAATATCTGGCATTTCGGCCCAGTCAACACTCAACCTGTCCTCAGACATATCATTAGAATACGAAGACTCTTCATGGAATTCGAAGTACTTCAGTACATCTGGAGAATTTACATTGCAGAGGTCGGTCGCTGTAAGGAAATTCATGGAAAGTAAATTGGAAGGAAATGTAACTGGTTGGAGAAGAAACGGGTGTCATACATTACTGCGTCCCATATTATGTAGTATCCTACCTATTGTGCACGCTAAAACTCATATAGAAGTGCTTTAAAGTAACGGTCCGATGTAATTGTTTGGCATACCACATCGATCCCTTGATGAATATTGAATGACTTGAGTACTTGAGTACAGTTTGACAAACAGGTGGCGTGTCTGATTGTACTACTAAACGATGCCAATGTTATCGAACTTTCAATTTCAAGTACAATTATGCATTAGCAAGATGACTGATGAGTTGTGAGACTGAAACTGTTCTTCGAATGCAAATTTGATTTATAGACACTGGCCTTTAATAGACAGTGAAAACCCAAATTACTTGTCTTCATAATTATTACCTACCCATTTTCTTTTATCCAGGGCTTGAGCGCTCTGTGAGACTGAGAACAATTACATTTGGGGAAGCTTCGTACTTAAATTAATATTGTAATAAAAGCCTCAGTCCTTGACAAGGTATCGAGTTTCGGTCTAAATGTTAAGTCAAATAAGTTCACTTGTTTACAGACATTGTTTTGTAGGTAAAGGAAAACGAAACATGAATTGAAAGAGAGTTGTTCTTCTTACAATTACTTAATGGAGAAAATAGAACGTACCAGTTCATTTTGGTCTGACGAATACGTCAATAGAGTTGAACATAAGTCTACAATTTCTGCAAGAAAATGAAGATAGCCCGAAGGTTAGACAAAATCTACTTCCCGTTACTTATTGCCAAATTCTTTATTCTAAATGCAAAAATTCGGCACAAAATCATATATTGACCCTGAAATACATCTTTCTGACCTAGACCAATCTTTGGAAACTATGTTATATTTGACCTGACCTGATATGTTGTACTTCACTCAAGGTAGACAATCACGAAATGCGACGGCAAAAAAAATAAGACGATACCATAGAAAACGTTTCCAAAAAATGTCCATTAGTTTTCATCGGGTTTAAACATTGAAACTTATATGTCCGTAAAAAAATAATGATGAGTATTCTTTGAGGAATGATGGTAGTTCTTTGTGAGTGGTGAACTTAAAATTTGCAGTGTTAACCTTGTAATTGTGAATTGATAAGGTTGTGATGTTTCTAAAAGTTTGTTGTTTGAGTTTGTAGCTTCCTAGAACATTCTCTTATGTTTTTCTCGGACATGCTCAGATGTTTCCTGCATTCTACAACCCTGAGATTATACATAAGGAAAATCAAATTGTAATGTGGAAATTTTATGACACGTTTTCTTCATTTTTTATTGTTATTTAAAATGTGTTTCGGACACGATGCTAAAGTCATAAACCCCGTGTGCTAGCCGCTGCGTCAATGTCACCGGCCTTCCAATTTGGCGCGTCGTTTATATAACTCGAGACCTCCTCAATTCAGCGAAGTGAAAAACACCCTTCTCAAACTTCGTTAATACAGCTTGTTGGTCGATTCTAAAAAACTGTGAGTGACTGATGCAAATATTACGGCCATGGACCTATGCAAATCATAACATTGCGGTAATGCGCTCAATATAACAAAATACAATGCACTAATGCACTATGTCGAAGAAAACGACAACTGCCATTGGCCATATTGATCCTTTTAATGTGTTGTAGTTTTATTTTGGCGTTAATGTATAAACCTTTAAGATTTTTCCCCTTAACAAAACACCACCTATAAATTGATCAATAGGTTCTCAACAATATACATATTATGCCGATAAACATCAACTTTCTACCTGTTTGCTTATCCGGGATCTAAACTCAATGTTTAATTTTTGGATTCGTTTGTCACGAATCCCAATGAAACGGGTTTTCGTCTGACTGGTAACATTTTTGGCGATTCTGTCTATATGGGTCCACGACCACTCTCCCTCTTCTTTCCTTTCGTGGACCCCAAGGACAGGATGGCCACATTTTTTTTGTGTGTATCTATATATGGAATACTCTTGACCAAATATAAGTAACCGCGTTAAACAAAAAGCCCATCTTCTTACTGGTTGCGGTATTTTGACCGCGCCCATGCTCCAGGGGCAGGTCCCCCTCACTACTCACAGGAGCTATTGATTTTTTCTTATCTTTTTTTGGGACTTAGAATTTTTCCCTCTAACCCACAGACTTCTATGCTCTAACCGGAAACATAATGAATTTTATATTAAAGAGACCACTATATCAAATAGGTAGGCCTACCAACCACAAGACCACGAGGATTGGTGGTGGCCAGATTTGCATTCTAAAATCCTTGATACCCGGCCTTCATAACCTAACATTTTACGGGGAATAAATCGCTAACTGCTATTGTGGTCACCACTCATAATGGATCGCTCCGCTCTGTGTCGCCACAGCGTATTCTCCACGGAGCATGAGTGGTGGTCAAAAATCTCAAAAACTTGCTCGAAGGAACCAAGGGATTAAAGGAACGAACAGATTGATGTTAATCCCCTTGATTCACCAAGATTCAACTATAATTGAACGGTCGTTTTGGATTTTTTGCCTGTGGATGCGTGAAAAGAGCCGGCGTAATTTCATCAAAGCTGAATTGGTCGGCTTTTCGGGAAAAACAAATTTAAATTGGATGAGAACGAAGACGGTGATTCGAGAATGTAAATGAGGCACAAAAGTTGGTCAAATTTAACACGCAAATCCGTCCGTTTGGAAAATTTAGTATTGTGTCCACTTCCACAACCCTTTGAATTCGGCAGCCTTAATGGAATACACTGCATGTTGAAGGTAGCCCGAGGTTGCTCTGGCTTTTCCGTACGATAGCCCCTATATCTCCTCTCCACTAAAATAGGAGGAGGTACGGACGCCGTGCAACGCTACGGAACGAGTAGTTGAAGGATGTGGTGGAAGACTACTGAATTCATCCGACGAATTGGTTGTAATTTGTAAATATTAATTTGTAAAGTTTGGATTTTTCATCATTCATGTACTGGTAGGATAAACACCTCGTCATTTATGAAAAGTAACTTTATTTGAATAAACATCAGACTAGTACATTCAGTACTGTAGCCTAGGTAGGAGTAGGAAGCTAGTTTTTATCTTTATTTATTAAGAGGTCGGAAGTCAGTATTCTGCCAAACATACTTCAAAATGCAGTTTATTCCGTGAAAATGCGAATTCAACATGGTCTGTCGCAGAATACTAAATTCTTTCCCGACAATTGTTTGTTTTCGTAAATTGGACATAGAAATTCACTCAAAACTTCCTCAAATCACTTTATTTGATGAACTGAAAGTGTATTTTTATCAAAAACAAATATATACCGGGGTGGTTTGTTGTCTGTAGCTGTGTATAGTCTCATCTGACAGCGTCTATTTTCTCGGAGAACGGGGTCGCAGCGTTCCTGAAAATGGTGGGTGGGTAAGGCTGTCCGGTCAGTACGTACTCTGTTTCTAAAAAGTGAAAAAATAACCCGTTGGCGTAAATTGAAATAGTGTTTGAAAATCTCAAGACTGGAATAATAACGAAAGGAATGTGAGAAAAATGGATGTGACCGTAAGCGAGGCATGTTCACTTTTCCGTGTTTGGAGCACCGAAGTACCCATCAAAACGTTCAATTTTCTCGATAGGTTCTATAGGTTCAGATCCTATTACGATACACATCATCAAAGCAAAAAAAGTACATCCATAGAACAGGGGTTGAATTTCGTAGCAGAGTGCAAGAATCTGTCTGATTCTCAAATGAATTTCGCGGGAATCATCTAATTCCATTCAGTGTTAAATTCTAAAGTTACAAGAATAACATTGATTCCCACAAAATCAATTTACAAGAATCTGAAGAGAATCGATTCTCGGATTCTCGCTGAAATTCTGCCCTGATAGAACCCCTTCGTTGTCCGGAGATATTTGAGATTTTAGTTTCATTTACACACATTCGCTCTGACGGACTGATAACGTTAATCTCTCTCGCAGTACCAATTTAGATAATAGCTTTCGCAGTCTGTGACAAGACTACACCGGGGGAAATAACAGACGCCAGTTAAGCCACGTAGCAATTTAGAAAATATCTTCGCCAGTCTGTGACGGACTACACCGTGGGAAATACCAGACCCATACCAATTTAGATAATATCTTTTGCAGTCTGTGACAAGACTACACCGTGGAAAATACCAGACCGCCGTAGTGGGTCTGGTGGGTGCCCCTTGACCGAACTAAGACCGAGTGTTGGCGTAGTGGATCAAAGGTCATCGGGGGTCATTACAGTCAAAGAAGGTCAATGGGAGGTTAAAGGTTGGTGTATGGACATGAAACTTGGAGAGTGGGGTGATTGTTGATGCCGAAAATTTGAAGGTCACAACAAGGTCATTAGGGGGCATTCAAGGTCCCAAAGGAGGTCAAATGGCGGTAAACATTGGTGTATCCAGACAAAACTTGGTGGGGGGGTTTTGGGGGTTAATTGTTGATGCCGAAAATTTTAAAGGTTAAGCAAAAGTCATACGGGGTATTCATGGTCAAATGGAGTAAACATCGGTGTATGGACATGGAACTTAGAGGGTGCGGTGATTGTTGATGCTTTAAACATGTGAAAAGGTCATGGAAAGGTAATGAGGGGGGGTCCCTTCAAGGTCAGAGGAGTGCAAAGGGTGGGTCAACATGGGTGTATCCAGAAAAAAAAATGGTGGGTGGGTGCCCCTGGTACCTTTCCGAAGACTGCGGTTGTATTGGTTAGTGGGTCAAAGGTCATCAGGAGTCAATCAAGGTCAAAGGAGCGTCAAATGGGTAAACGTTGTTGTATAGACATGAAACTTGAAGGGTGGGGTGGATGGTTGATGCCGAAACGTTAAAGGCACAACAAAGTCATAGGGGTCATTTAAGGTCAAAGGAGGTCAAATGGGGTAAAACATTTGTGTATGATGAAAATTGGAGTTGATGCCAAAATCTTAAAGGTCACGTCAAAGGTCCTCAGGGGCATTCAAGGCCAAAGGAACCGCAAAAACCAAGTTCATTCAAGCATTGATCGTGAAACCATGCAATCGGCGAAACCAGGGGACCGATAGTATAAGCAACTACTCATTCACGAAGCAGGGATGGTATTTTATGTTATCAGTCTGCGTACCGCCAACCAACACCACAAAAACAGTACGTGCAACGAATCCCCAAGGGCGGTGACCGCACTTGTTAAAGATGGCTAAAATGTTACAACCAATTTTACCTCCTTTCTACTCTGCTCACCCACTCCTCGACCCCTCTTCTCATTTCTCTTTCTCCTCTTGGTCTCTCTCTCTCTCTCCAATCTCACGCTCTCCCTGTGTTTTGCACTTACTAGTGACACGGAATGAGTTTCGCGAGTTATCAGGTACACTTTACAATGCATTCTGAGGTGTGTGAAATCGTAGACTTGAAGCACAATGGTTCGCTGTTCAATAAAGTACGTTATCAACGAACTTCTCCGAAAAAATAGATTACCGAATTCCAGTGATTGTACTTAAACTCTTTGTTAAGTGACACACTAATAATATCAACGAGTCAATACCCAAACTTACTCTTTAATTCTAAATCGTCAATATCGTCAACCTCCAAATGGGTGGAGCGTGGTTGTTTCTCTTGTGGTGTCATCGGTAGTATGGTAATGTGGGTGTAGTAAGATAGTCTGGTGGTAGTCGGGTAAAAAAGTGTTGACGATGTAAGCGTGATTCACTTTACTGTGGTCGTAGGAAAGTAGAGGTCTGATGAATCTTGTTGTAGAGCTGAAAGAGTTGCAGTTGGGCTGCTTTTGCTGATCCCGGTAGTTTGAGCAGATTGTTGTACCTTAGCTGTAATCCTGACTATTACAATCTGCGCTATTTGCATCTAGAGGACAGGGCATTTGGATAGTTAAACATTCGGCGCTCACGAAACCAGTTAATCCCACACGCACATGTTATTTACTACATCCTTAGCTGTGAGGAATGCAAGGGTTCCAATCATGGACCAGTCCAAGACACCAAACCAAGATTACGAGAACCAGTTGTAATTACTTGATTATGCGTAGGCATAGCCAAAAAGCATTTATTAGTATCCTAACGATGGATTTGCAGCAAACTGAGAAGGGAGATTGTTAATTATTATGCATTTACCTGCCTACTGAGAAAGTTTAGAAACACTCGTGTCGTTATAATTTGAAGGAGATACTTCCGTCATACTCACTTGCAACTTTCTATGGTTACACATTCATCATCATATCCATTGAATAATGTTCTTCGGCAGCAGCACAAAGAAAAATTCCGCGACTGAGACTCGGTACTGTTTAAACAGAGCTTCGTCTTCTCCATTAGAGCGTTTCCTCGATCACAAATGGACCATTGTCAGTATCGGGATTACAGTGTATCTGTTGGGGTACCATTCAGCACAGGAGTGTAGTGTCAGAGGCTTCGCATGCTATGGTAGTCGTTTTGTTTTGTGTCGTATTGGACACGTTGTTGACAGAATTGCCACAGATCAAACGGAAATGTATAAGATATCATTAGAGTTTACTGGTTTTTATCAGATTTGCCCAGGACAGAATTAGTCGGCCAATCGCACGGGGCAGTTGCTGCTAATTCATCAAGACGCGGACAGTGATTGGCTTAAGTGTACGGTTGTTTAATCGGGGCACTTAGGACGCATTTAAAATGATCCAATTAAAATGTTTATTCGGCCTTCAACTCAAAGTTCTGCTGTCATAAACATGGACTGTTTGCACAGTAAATGAGTCCTAAATCCTAATCAAAATAGAGGTTATCTCAGCGTTAGCCAAATAACGGCAGACGTCTGTCCTTGCAGCGAAAATTATGCAAGTTTGGGTGGGCCTCCTAATTCATTCCCAACTGTTGTATGATTATGGGAAATGGGCCGAACTGTCACCAGCTATAAGATGTCATCACTATAGCGCAGGTATTTGCACGGTATGACGCACGCCGACTTTGTGCGCGCACGGCTACAGCTGTGAGTTGTTCAGCGATGCGGACATTCGTCAATGCGCAAAAAGCATCACTCCATACTTCAGGTGAATGAAAATATAAGAAACAAGTGGGGCTCTTATAAGGAAATACATTGAGAAAGTCAAGAACTATATTTTCTGTCTCGTTATAACAGATCATATCCAAAACACGAAAATGTTTAGAATGATTTAGACTCTGACTACTCTAACGAGAGCTCCAAGGCCATACTTCGCGTTTGTCTCCCTAAGATACAGTTAGGGGCTCAATCCCCGAGGGTTTAAGCCATTGGGCATGTAACAGCCACTCAGCCGGGGGTATTCTGGGGTTGGCATGCCAGGAATAAGCGGAAACACAATAATAACCAGTGATCTGACGGTGTTTTGATGGGGTTGGACCAACTTTTGTTGTTTAAAAAAATCGATTGATGCAGGAGGTAGTCGATGTGTCATACGAGTTGTTTTTATGGTGCTAAAATCATATCAACAATCGCTAGATACTCTTTAAAATAAGATCGTTACGTCATAAAGTGTTTGATTTTTAAACATCAGCTTTAGTTGATGACGTCGCCGAAACAGGCTGACATTCTGCTGAATTGACGATTAAACAATTATAAAAAAGACACAAAAATGGATGACAATTGTTGTTAATAATACTCGTTATACCCCAGGATGACATTGATTGGCAGCCGATTGATTGGAAGTCCGTCGGTTTGTAAGCGTAGCTTGACACGTGTAAGTTCCTGCGTCTTGTTTGCTGAAATCTGCTAATGAGTGTGTCACGTGAATGCCATTCCACAAAAATCTGAATGCGGGTGTTGGCGCTTGCGTCTCTCGCTAACATTTTGCGAATTAAATGCCAAGGGAATATCAATTCGAACGATGTAACAAGGCTTGGTGCACCGTTGCCACTGTAGATCGACATCTTTAGCAAGAGTTACGGGAGACGTAGCCACCCTAACAGATATACTATTACAAATACAAAGTTAACTAGTAGCAGTTAGATTAGAAATGTGATGAATCGACATTAAGGGAATCGACATACCATCTGCTGGCTTCCAGTTTTGCAAGCAGGTCAAACAATCTATTGTGTGGAAGTTAACATTAAATGGTAAATAAAGGTTGCAACGAGAGTTTCAAACTAAAGGCTTGGTCCCGAAAAAATGGCCGAAATTCTGATTTGAACTGATGTAAAGCTTTATATCAAAATCTCCCCATCTGTAAGGCTTAAGCTGAGTAAATGCTTCTTTGGTACATAAACTCCTGAACTTTGTAATTTAGTGTATGGAGCCAATACGACAAATTCAGACTATTTTTTCTATTGAATTATAAGCAATATGGACAAATCACCCTTTGTTGTCATTAGAAGTTATTTCTGTAACCAAATAAAAGTAGGGAAATCTATTGCGCATCTAATGCTATATGGAATCACAACATTATCTCAGAAAATATGGATGACTTGAAACTATGTTGTACTCTAACTCCTTTTTTGAGTAATTTACAAGATACTGGACATTACAGGAGGGGCACAAGCATTTTACTGTAAAACTTATAATATTCCCTGCAGAATAACCGTTGTATTGGTTGGTTGGTTGAAGGAAATGGGCTAGAACTCCTGGAGCCATCAAGACATGTGGGCCGCAGGGCATCAGGAACTCCGCTGGTATGTATCAGGCCTGGTCCTTTACAATCTTGAGTTGGCTGATAGCGAAAAGAAGTGAGCTCATCTAGTGAGAAGGGTACTGAAAGAAGGACCCGTCAACGCCCAGGGCTCGACAGAGTTTGGTGATTTCTTTTTTTTAACAGAGCGAGCGTGATGATCTTTATCAATGTCCTTGAAACGACCATTTGCGAGGAGTGCTCAGCGATGAGTTGCAGTCACTGGATGGATTTCGATTGGTTGGAAGTCAGCCGGTTGAGGGCGGGTTTATAGTCTCCAGGCTTGGCTACAATTCAGGGATCGCAAACAGAATTGTATAACTTTTCTCTTTAACTGAAATAATGAATTTTCATTCATTTGGGACAACTGGTAAATCCAGTCATGGAGTCACAGCAGGCAAATTAGAACATGTAAATATTTCGTCATTGGTATCAAAATAATCAAATTTGATCAATTAATCCCAAAAATTGTGACAAAAAATTGACAAAATTATTTTGGTGAGCTTCCCACTGACTAATCTGTTGTAGAGTGGTGTAGGGTAATACTTGTGTAACTTCAACGCATTAAATTTTGCATTTACAGAGTAGGGGCGGTTAAACACAAACAGCGATTGAACGGTGGTTCCTTGACAGTGTTCGGCGATTGGACCATGTTTTTATTCAAAGTAAACCTGAAAGCAGCGGGAATAACCGTTAAAAACTCGGTCAGCCAAAAGCCATCCGATACTATACATTTTATTTATAACACGTCAGATTTAGACGAGGAATTTTGCGTCTGGATTGCAAATAATTAGACCAGAAGTGCACTGAACACAGTCTTCCAACCAATCATTTTGCTCTGACAGAGTTTACTCCTAAAAAGCAAAATCAGAGATCCGTTTTGATCACAGGACTAGCTCTATAAAACACAGAATAAAAACTATGCTGAAAAATTTCCAATTGGATCTAATACTTCATTCGTTACCCATAGGCGACTTATATCAGTTAATAATCTGACCTCTTTTGATGCTTGCACACGAAGCCTAGGTCTGATTATAACAGTCCGCGTCAACAAAAACCCCAGCTGTCACCTCAGTGCTACGCCGATAAAGAAGACCGTTCGGACCCCAGAACGCCCACTGAAGTACGTTTGAGGTTGTACCATCTCGAGATTGCCAAGTCCCAGACCCGGGTCATTTGAAGTCCAGTCCAAAACCTGGCCTTTATTAAAAATGACATATTTGATAGTTACATATATGTTACATGTATCATATCTATAAAGGCTTAAAAGTTTTCTGAATGTGGTTAAGAATATAACGTATCAATTGCAGCTCACCGTGTCACTGGCATCTTCCGCGCTAAATCGATGATAAAAACTAAAGATATGCTTCATTTGCAACATCTGTAAGATGTCCGCCATATTCCTAAGCATTTCGTCTTCTGCAGCCTGCCAGGTTGTATTTCACAGCACTGGCTGTGTGCACATGTGGGGTTTCATCAAAGTATTATGACACAACGTATGTTTCCAGGCTAATTTATAATGGTAAACAATAGAATAAGTTAAGTATTGTTGAGCAAGTGAGCAGTTAGGCTTTAATAATGTTCCCGTTGATCCTGGGACACATAACTGCTTACCATGTAGGTGCTGCAATTATTTACGAACATCCACTTGAAAAGCAATAGTGCCCATGTGAAGGATTTTGCCTAATCTTCCACAAACGGGTGTCTATTTCACCCGTTAAGCACCAAATCGGCTATTTTATTCGACTCGATAGTCCCTTGTGGAAGATTAACAAGAATCTCCCAAAAAAAGGAGAAGTTTGATTTCAATTGTAGTTAAATACAAGATACATTATTTTGAAATCCAGTACTCTTCTGTGGAAACATGAAATGATCTCCATAAAGGCGGGTCCAAATTTAAATGGAACAAAAAAAAAAATCCCCTGTAAAGATTGACACTTGTTCCGCTTCAGGCTTATGAAAATGAGAGTTTTTGTGGTTTTGTTATGAAATAAGAAATAGAAAAAGGTCACACCAAAAGTCAAGTAGGATCAAGCCGTTTCTGGACATTCAATGTTTTATAATTTGACGTCATCAACTCCACATTCGTTATTGCATGTTAATAAGCTTACGAAAAAAGAGTAATAGGCCGTAATAGACTGATTGCAACTTTTAAAATAATCACAGATGATATTGACTCGGGATAACAAAGCCAAAGTATTTTTTGGGGGGCTACTGCAGTTTCTTACAGCCCAAAGTCAGATTTTAGCTCAAAAATAACTTGCCCCTTGAATACAGTATACAAGAAACAATTTTAAACAGAGTACAAAATACATTAGACATAGGAAAACCTTACCAAAAATCCCACAAACTTGACAACAGAAATTTCACTAATTTACCTTACGACAAGGAAACTGTAAACTGACTCCCTGGCAGCCGCCGAAGTTTGGCGCTGTTTCAGCCAACACATTTAAACCTCATTACATCCAGCTGAATCAGCACGGTCAGATAAGCACTGCAAGGTCCGTTGCCATTGTGTGTGTAAGCTGCGTATCTTGGAGCAACAGATGAAGTGATTATACGCCGTTGCGTTTCCATGTAGGTTAGGTGGTGGGTTGCCTTAAAAGCCTTACAATCCATCGTATAAAACAACGGTCTCTTTGCTGAAAAAGACAAAGCCGCTGAAGTAATTGAACTGAAAAAAAGAAATATTGTCAGTAAGATGGTTTGGTCTCACCCTCGCATTTCAGTCTTATTAATAATTTGGTCCATTAACAGGTGTTAATATAAAGAGAAAAAAACTCAGTTTAAAACTTATAAAGAAAGAGTTAAAATTTAATACTAGATTCCATCATTGTTTAAACTTACGACAAGTACCAAACACTATGAGTTACAATAGGCTTATCCACCAAGGAACAGTTCAGTGGGTTGTACCTGCATTGACATTGAACGAACGGACCTTGTTTTGATATGGGTTATATATCATACCAAAAAAAAAAAGGAGAGGGGATTTTTTCTAAATACATGTGAGGAAAGCTCCATGCCCTGTGCAAGGAATTGATGATCTACTAGCTCATAGTGAAAGGTTAAGGGACCTCGGACCATTATTTTCAATAGGTAAACAAATGGTTTTGCTTTAAAATAGGGTTTTGGATAAGATGGTCATATATGCAAAAAAAATGGATCTTTTGGGTGCAAGTTTAAAAAAAATATGGAGTCTTTGGGTTACACCGATGTTTGACCAGCCTTACATACGCGTCACCTAAAAGTGGGAGTGGCCACGGGTTGCCAGCCTCGTGCTATTATCCACATGGCATGCATATTTGTCTCTAAAAAGTACCTTAAAATGATTGAATGGGATCATATCTTGTCCTATCTAAGCCAAACACATCATAATCTCAATCGCAATGAAAAACTTAACGCATACGTATGCATATTGGAACATAAATGAAATGAAATCATTTTTTTCTGGAAATTAACGGCAATTTTGACGGGAATTCCCTTTGTTAAGATATATGGGCCCAACCAACAGGTCAACTAACGTTACTAAGAATACGATGGAAAGGTCACGGGTTGTCCTATAAACCATGACCTTGTTTCGCAATAGGTTTCCGACAATTAGATCGGAAATGGGTACAAATTGATGATTTGGAAGTCATTTATGGCGGAAAAGCGACAAAAACGGATCGTTGAGTTGCTGAAACATGATTCATACACAAACATGTGCATTGAGTTATTTAGGGTCAGAATTTCAAAACACGGGTGAGACTGTTTGCCTGCTGTGAGTGTGGTTTGTGTGTTGTGATGCCATCAACGCAATAGGCAGTCAGTTTCATAAAGCTTCGTTTCGGGGTTAAAATTTTGGTTTGTGTTCTTGGTTGTTGTAAGATCTTCATTAGTTAGACTAGACGTAAAGACTCTTTCGGAATAATTAAAAGCTGTACAATCCTTGTTATCCCTTTTTTTTTTTGAATACCCTTATAGATAGTGGTGATTTCATGCTAGGCTAATTTCATGCAGTCTTACATGAAGAAGGAATAAATGTATGAACCTTTAACCATTTCGGTATGAATTGAAATGGATGAAAATGGCTTGAACTTGGAAAATGTTTTTGATTTGATTGTACGATAGGTCTTGTGATTATTTCAAGGTAAATATTCGTTACCTCTGACCCGCGGAGCGCCCAAGGCATGTGCTATTAATAGCACAAGCTCATTAGCGTGGTCATGAAACTAAACAGCCAATGGTATTAGAGCCCTCTATTGTCGAAATTGTGCGTAATGAATTGTGATGTGAGATAGTTGTTGCCGGTCCGTGATTAGTGCATTAAAAACAAAAACAAATCTCGATAATGGAGCCATCTAAGCTGAAAGATCTACTTCTCGCCAGAATGAAACGTACCTCCATGTTCATGTATTTGCAAACATAACCTCCAGTGAGCTGCCAGGTTTTGGAAAAACAGCATATCGTGTTCGAAAGTCGTGAGACATGCAAATCCAATCCTTGTTCCAAAGGGGGTTACTCAATCACGCCAGTAGCAAATTGAATTTAAGTTGTCACCGTTGACGCTGTACCATTCTTCGTCTGTTATATTGCGCATTGCTCCCCCCACACAATAACTACAAGAGCAATAGGTAACTCGAGAAGTTAAAAAAGGGCATTCAGCGATTTTACAATATATTTTGTTT
>JAMKCH010020750.1:0-20890 GCA_023653785.1 Ophioderma brevispina | reverse complement strand
TCGTACTCACTGATATTAAAACCACAAGGTTATAGACCGGTCAAACAGTGGTCATAGCGGTGGGAAAACATTCAATACGACGCGGCGTGTGTTCTTGTGTTTAAACGCCATTTTCGTCGTCTCCGCTGAATTTCGCGTCGCGGGCGACGTTAAATTAAAAAAATCATTCCCTTACCCATAAGGCCAGCTGATGTGGTTTGTAATCATTTCGGGGGTGAGGGCTTGCTTTGTATATAAAAGCTTTACAACCATGCCAAAAATATCGAGTTTGAAAAAAATCTTTGATGGGGCACTATTTTTCAAATGTGCCAGTGCTCTTTATAACGGAAATGGGCTTTCCGATGATGCCACTTAGAAATGCGAAATGCGGACGCAATCCGGATATTTTTTCCACACCCCTGTATAAGCCCAATAGCAGAGAAGATATCACTTTTTAAAACCTTCATTTGGTTGTGCTTCTTTTATATTCACGAAGCAAAAAAACCCACTTTCTCACCTCTGCTTAATTTTATTTAAAATCTAAAATCAGTTAGGGAAAAAGTTAATTGCCCGTAAACAGAATGAAGAAATGATTGACAATTTGGGGCAACATTTAAAAAAAATCTATATTACAATATCATTGTATTTATATTGTCTTACTCCTTTTTTATTTTTTATTTGTTCTCTCTTTGTATACCCCCTTGCATTTTTAAAACTTTTTAGTTTTTTAATTAAATGTTTCCTTTTAATGATATGTACACAATTTTCAAATTAATTACATGCATTTTTATGCTCCAGCAGTTTATAATGTGAAATGCAGGACGAGTATGGAAGGCTCAATGTTAAATATGTTCTTTGTTTTATGAGTGTGTGGTTGTGTGTGGGTGGTGTGAGGGGTTTGTGGAATGAGTGTCTATGTTGTTCATGCCTCTTTGGTTTGTGTCTTTTTTGTTTTATTGACGTTTGTCTGCTGGCATTTTCTGGCATCGGATCGATCGGATAGAACTCCCCTTTCAAAAGGTGTACAGGCTTTATAAGTACTGCGACTACTCGTAAATATACATACCACAGACTGACATATAGGTTCTTATTGTGTCTATAAGCAGCAGAAACAAAATCTTAGATTTTAAATATTTATGCATTTTAAATAATTTGAAAAACATTTTTATATTGGAAGTTAATTTTCTCAAATAGTTACAGCAGTGATTGAAGGGCTGAGAGAGCCAGCAGAGTACTAGGTGTGTTGATGCTAAATCGTTTAAAAACTGAACAGCTGTATTTTATCTCGGGGTCCGGTATACGTCGAGGCAAGTGTGCACTATTTTGGCAAAACATTACACAATATGAGACGAGAGAGTATCACTGCGTAGCCTATTATCCAAATGTATTGAAACAACAACTTTGATGGTCAGAGTTACGACAGAAAAGATATGGAATATCTTTTGAGAACAAAAGTGAAGCAGATATATGACTTGGACAGAACTTTCTAACCGTGCTGCTGTCAACAAAACCTTACTTCAGAAATCCTTGAAAATCGTCGACTGGGATCATTTCTATGGCACCAATTACAAGCCTACCACATGATGAAAAGAGGAAGATTTAGCGGTTCTGGCCACTGACTTCTTGTTATTGTAGTAGTTATATATTTTACCAGAAGATTGTGAAGACGTCTACTACGTTCGTATCGTCCATTTTCAATACATCCCCCAAGGCTACGGTCACTTCCGAAAGCGACCAAGAACCACAGACCATAATTTATATTTTCTCTATCTGTTATTAACTTATCAAGTTATTCCTCCGGGCGTATCGTGCATTATGAAATAGTATGGATTGGCCTTCCGTGTGTTACAAGGTCCAACTCTTGCTCATTTGTTTCGGGGATTGTGATGTATGACTTAGGATCGGTGTAGATTTTTTACCCCCTCCACACACACCCACACTCAACGACATGGAGCTGGCATGGTTTCTTAAGGTAATTAACACGCCTTCTGCTCATTTCTCAAGCTTGTTCAATACTACTAATGGTGAAGTGAATTTACATTGCTTCTACATGCTGAGACCTTCTGTTTTTTATGTGGTGGGTCATCACTCAGGATTTGTTCAGTGACATTGGCCCACTCAGTTTACAGGTTATGTTTGTTTTAAAGCGGGCACTGGCACATTTTCACAAAATATGAAATTTCTTCAATTTGATCTCAAATGATAGCCTAGGGCAAGAGAAAGATATCAGTAGCTTCCACAATGCAGCAAGGGAAGTTTTTGTACGGTAGTCATGTGAATCGTTAGAGATGAAACACTTTTAAAATGAAGTAGTTTGTGATCAAACGGTCAATTTAGCATGTTTCATCACGAACGATTCACATCATCAGTACCTGTAAAAACCCTCCATTGAAGCATTGAATTGTGGGAAGCTACTGAAATCCTCTCTTGTTTGGGCATTGGAGAACAGAGATATATTTTACACATTAAAATAACGTATCCCAAAACAGATAGGGACATTGATATGAGGATAAAGACATCCAGGTAAGTTGTAGGCCAACTTTTAAGTTTTCCATAAACTTTTAATAAACAATGTGTATCTTACTGAATAGTTTTGACTCGTACTAACTGATATAAAAACCGCAAAGGTTCTAGACCGGGCAAACAGTGTGCATAGCGTGAGAAACGTGCATACGGAGTGCGCGTTCTTGTGTGTTAAAAGCCATTTTCGTCTTCGCTGAATGAATTTAGCGTCGCCGGCGACGCCAGTAAATTATAAAATCGTCTGTTTACCCAGAAGAAGCTGATTTGGTCTTAATCATTCGGGTGAGGACGGTTGGTATATAAAAAGCTTTACAACCATGCAAAAAATATCGATTTTTTCAAACTATGCCAGTTCTGTATCTGTAAGTTGTGGTAAGCATTGGCTCTTGCTCTTGTATGACAAACACAAATAAGCAACGCAATCCCCCATATTGCCACTGCGATTGACAAGGGCATCTTGAGGTGTGGTAATGCCAATTTAACCCGGGAGGCTAGCCAGGAAATTGTGTAACACATCCCAAGTACAAAAGTTTTGAGTTGATTGTAAATATGTTGGAAGATGACAGGATCCCTGAAATGAAACGCGTGATTCTTAAGGGCAGAAAATGGTGCCTTAAGGAGATGGGGCCAAGGGAAAAAGTTTGCACAGGGGTCACATTTTTAAATGTGTGCTAGCTCCCGGAGAGAAAAGATCATCATTAAACTGCAACGCTTCTTTTAACTCTGGAACAGTAGTTGAACACTCTAAGAAGTATCAAGTAATCTTAAATTTATGTAATTTATTGTATGTAATGTTGTTTTTGGACATACCAAATTCTTGAATCATTCTGATAAATTCATTACATCTGTGTTATATTATAAAATTAGATCATTGTGCACAAGGCTCATAATTGGTTGTGTTTTTTTAAACAATGTTAATGGGTATTTCCGACCTTTGACGTCTACGAGACATCATAACAGTAGCTGATGTTTTTGTGATTCAGGCAACAATTGTTAAAATTTATTCATCGTTTCTACGTTTACTGTCTTTTTCAGAAAAATAGGACAATCCTTGCAAGGTTTCTGTGCTGTTTCTTACGGCTTTTTTATACACACAATGCATGGAACAAAGATATCAGTCGATGATTGATACCTTAAAAGTAAGTGGTTGAGAAGTAAAACCGATTTTAATAAGATGAGGTTAAATTAGTATGCCAGTAACAAGGATCACACCAAATTATGGCATACAATGCTGCCATTGTTTCGTCAGAGCTCAACTGGCCAGCATCCCAGTCTTCGACAGATATTCAGATTAGCGAACAATTAATAGAACACGACATTACCAGTCTCAAATACAGCAGCCAATTTTGCCCACAGAAGGTAGCAGTTAAGGACATCAAACGAGGTGAAATCGCCAGAATGTACAAGATAGCCCAAATGTAACTATGCTCATCCATGGACCGCCTAACACGAAGGCCTGTTACGGGGCCTTAGTTATACGCCCAATGCATTTTAAAATATCGATCTATTCACTTGCTAGGATTTTGTAATATTTGAGTCAAAAATTATTTTTATCAAAATAAAAAGCTGACAAGAAAAATACATTTCGTCTTGAGATGAATTTATTTGAAAAATAGGAAATGTCGATATGTGTTTGATAATCTGTTTCATCATGGTGGGGGGGGGGGGGGGGGGAGAGAGAGAGAGAGAGAGTAAGAACGATGTAATGAACGTAAAGATTTTTAGCTTTAGGTAGATTTAATAAACCTTGTCAAATTCGATATAGGACAATACCAAAATAGATTAAAACCCAATGATTAAAGGACAACTTGTGGAATTTGATCAAAAAATATGTGCCAGGTAAAAGATATATATAGGAAATCGGAAGATTTAAAGGTGCGTGTTCCGATCGTTCTTGGGATTCACCCTGATTACGGAGTATATTGATTGATATCAGATGAAGGGCCGCATTTGATTCTCATTTCGTAGTGAGCACGCCGCCGCCGTTTTTAATGTTTAACCATCAATATTAGCACAGTATTGAATAGGGCCTTTGCAACATGGCCATTATTGCTTCTAAAATCAAAATGAAATTAACGTTTGTTTGCCAACCCGGCGTTTTCCCACGGACTAACTTGATAGGGCAAATGTGCAAGTGCCAGGCTATCATATCAAGTAGGAGCAACACCATAAATAAGGCACGCTCCACGTATCAAATCATGAGACGAGTTTCCCGCGCAGTCGAGTTTCACGTGTGTGGATCGAAGTTTTCATCGCCATGATGTCGCGCTGTCGAGCGTTATATGTCGAGTTTACAGCCGTAACTGCTCAGTTGCCCTCTATACATCGAGCTTTTGCCTTCAGATGCGTGAGTTTGACATAAATCATGTCCAGTTTTCATCATGTCCAGAAAAAAATATGCCGAGTTCAAACATGTCGAGTGTGCTCATGTGAGTAAAAAAATCATGTCCAGTTTGCCACATGTGACAAAAATCATTGCATCCATTTTTTTAAAAACTCCGGTGATGATTTTTCTGGACATGATTTTTTCTCGGCACCACTGATTTATGAAACTCGGCACATAGAGTTCAAATGGAAGGCGAGCCTGTATGTAAACTCGACCTATAGAGCAGGGGAAAATCGTATACAGCCGCATGAAACCTCGACATGCTGATGGGAAACTCAGCCATGATTGATACGGGGAGCGTGCATATTATGGACAAAAAAATCGGAACACACGCACCTTATATGATTTTTGGACCAGGCGTGCGTATATTTTGAAAAAGTGTGTAACGTTTCCATCAGTATTTACAATATCTTTGAGCCATCTTGATATCCACCCGAACACGTGAGATTGATACACTGTGTTATTATTCGATCGCCCAGTTGCGTAATAGATGAGACTCATTCACTTTGATGACCGAAAATTCCCAAATAGCGGCCATCATTTCTTGTGCCCCCCCGCGTCAACCCCCTTTACAATAAAATATAAAAAACGCTAGAGTTTGCCCTAAAATATACCGCATTCCCTCTATAAAACACTGATAAAAACTCATATCCCCCACATATTGAGTTGTAATACAGCTTCCCATCTTAGAGGCAATACTTTTAAAGAATCTTAAACATCATTAGGGACTATTTTTATTAGCCACGAAGCGTGTCATGCATAGGCATGTGCAATCGCCAGACTTCAACAGATGCTTTCAATAGCATATCTTAAAGAAGTGAAGAAAAATCAGTTTGCTCAACTGGCAGTTCGCTGCCGCCAAAAAAATAGACCCATTATTCAAATACTATCGTTTGCAAGTATGGCTTTATACCTAAACAAAACGATGGGACAAGGAATACACCTTCTATAGCGAATCCACGTAGAATCCTTTTAAGGAGGCTAGCAAAGAAAAACGCCTAAATCGAAACCCCTGTTTAAAACAATTTTTGTGCGATGTTTAATTATGTAAGAACTGCATGAGAACTTAATATACTGCCCTATGCTATACGCGATTACACGATCTTTAGAGCACCCCGGAAACTGCAAATTCTGTCAGCCTAGGTACATCCATCCACCAATATTTGAAGTTTATTAGAGGTGCATGGCGTTGTGAAAAACGATATTGAAAAAACTTGCACCGGATTTTGCCAAGATATTTGCTTATTATAAAGGGACAAATTAGTTAATATTATTGGATGGCTTCACAAGCTAGTATATTATTTGCCAATCGCCTCCAAAAGTGCCCAATTGAAATAAAATTGTGACCCAATTTGATTCTTCAGACCAATATCGTGCAAACATGGATTTAAAACGAAAAAACTTACGATTTGTTTGGTTTTATTTGTTGCTATCTTGACATTTCATAACGAGTCTATGTTTATTCCATATAGTGATAAACCTGTTTTTTTGGTTTTTTGAGCTGTTTATCCCCAACCTCTGTGACAGCAGTTGAGCCCTTCACATATAGGGAACTTAGCTTAGCTTTAAACTTGAATGCCACAGCATTAAAAGCTAAATTAAATACTGTGTAGTATATCTTTATTATATGAGAGAGTTATTTCAACAGTGAGAACACATCGTAATGAGACTAAGGTTGGTTAGGTGAATTCAAAGTCATTTGATTTAGCTATCACATTCTATGTAAAGTCTTTGCTTATGGGTATAACATTTGCGTCTATCTTTTATTTAGGCATCTTGCATCAATATGCATTGAGAAGGATAATCCAATCGCACTCCCTATTATAATCATCTTACAAGAAAGATCTTAAATCTTAAATACAAAATATATAACAAAATTAATTGAGCATGGTCATACGCAATGACCAAATTGATAAGTAACAATTGTCATAATCTGTGTTGCTTTATTTCAAATTCACCCTTTTCAGAGATTTATGTATAGTTAAAGTACAACGAGAGATTGATAGGCACCCAGGCTGTTGTGGTAAATAGCAATTTATATAGATTAGACATACAATAATCTCTTGCCGTGTATTTGGCTTACAGCAATGTCTTAAAAGAGAGGAAAGGGTGATTTTGACTTGCTTATATTTTCGCACTTGCTTATATTTCAATTGTCTGGCCAATATGTTACAATCGTCTGGCCATATGTTACCATGGCAGCTTGATGTAGTCGTTGACGGAAATGGTGTCATATTGCTACTGGGTGGCCATAGACAGTACTGCCTGCAATGTGCCAGTGTAGAATGTAAATAGAGGTTGTGGACCTGCTCTCACCCCTATTAGTTAATCACTCACTCTAACCATGGTTGTTTCGCGACAAGGCGCAAATAAACCATGTGAGAGCCTCCGTCCTCGGGCGGCGACGTAAGCAGCATCGGTCCGGGGTATGGGAAAAGTCACATACCATACATGCTTGTCACAGCTAGAGTTCGAAAGAGTAGGTGTTAAACCCATAGCTGTCCCTTAGCCATCCGGTGCCGTTGTGCCTTGGGACAAGATACTTCGTCCAATTTGTGTGCCTCGTCCGACCAAGCGACAATTGGAGGAAGCTGGTTTGGGAATGTTACAATCTAAGTGCTGATAGAGAGCTGCGCTACGTTTTGCACCCAGTTGAAGCGAAATGATTCTGCCATGATATTCTAGTGACAGCATAATAATGATCGAAATGGAGCTGCAGAGCTATGGAGCCGAGGGAAAAACATCTTCCCCCGCATCTGCTGACTATCGCGATAATTTGTCCAACGACCCGCTGTCCCCTTCGGAGACAAGTCTGTCGCGTCAATTAGTAGCTAGTATATTTCAATATAAAACATGGCTGAATTTCGTTTCTGCTCCTATACGAAATTAGAAATTTCAAATTTTTTGTACCAAAGAAGCATCTCAGCTGAATCCTTTTAGATGGGAATTTTTGATCGAAAGCTTTACATCAGGGCAAAAGTCAGAATTTCACATTTTTAGGGGCACCTGTTATATGAAATCTCTCGGTGCACCTTTAATATCTTGTCTGAATTATTGTTTTTAGTTTCCACTGTCTTGTTGAATTGCAGCAGAATACAATAGGATATCATTTTCCTCTGCATGATCAAATTTCTGTATTGAACCAACAGAGGCACAGTAGCCTGAAGCCTCCATCATGCACAGGGCCACTTAAACTGAAGCTGCCAAAGAAGGGAACCTTCTATAGGAAATGTGTAATAATAATAATAATAATAATACAACAGGGCTTATAGAGCGCTTTACACCGAAGTCGCTAAGCGATATGGTAAAGAATAAATACATGAAACCAAGTACATAAAACCGGAGAGCAGGCGTGAAATAATCAAGTACATGTACATGTATCACCAAATGCTATACTAAACAGATGAGTTTTCAAACAGATTTGAATTGACCAAGAGTCTGAGATTCTCTGATATGATGAGGTAAATTGTTCCAAAGTTCTGGAGAAGCATAGTGAAAAGAACGACGGACCAAAGTAATGGTGGAAACTGATGGAGAGATGAGGTTGAGCTTGGAGGAGGAGCGAAGATTGCGAGAGGGTTTATCTTACTTTGATCAGTCAGATAGGTAATCTGGAGCAAGTCCATGAAGACATTTGTAAGTTAAAAGAGAAATTTGTATCTAACACGATACTTCACTGGAAGCCAGTGAAGTCGACGAAGCACAGGAGTGATATGATCGCGAGAGCGTGAGCGGGTGATAGTCTGGCAGATGAATTTTGGGAATTCGTGAAGCTTGGCAATTTGCGAATCAGGAAGACCATACAGTAGACTATTACACTGATCCAAGATGCAAGTAATAAATGCATGAACTAAAGTTTCAGTTGATTTTTCATCTAGATTATTCCTGATACGACCAATTTTGTAGAGAGCATAAGAGGCAGAACGACAAATATTATGATGTAACATCATGCTGAGATCGTTAGCTTGGTGTTCACTCCCGTATAGTGCCACCCAATGAAACCACTTCCCGAAGGATTTTTTTTATAACACCAAAATACCAAATCAGCAATAAAAATTAAAATTTATTATTTGGGCTGCAAATTAGGGGCAAAACATTGTTTTTAAAACACGCGAAAATTTTGATTTGGACACCCTGTATTAACTGACAGATTCTGACTAGATGAAAATTCTAAATTTGCATTTGCAGAATACCGAGCACCTTTCAAAGGTTTATTAAGACACACGGCAGTGTGTCGCCAGAAAGCTATTAAAATAGCTTAAAACAACAGAAATAATGATTTTAAGCGACACACACCGTGTATAGTGAGTATATTAACAGAAACAAACTACACGTTGGTTTAACGTGTGTTTGAATCGTAATACTACTAGGTGGGGATGGGAGTTGGAGTATCATTAACAATAACGGTACTGCCCTATAACCAATCAAAGGACAACCCTCAAGAAGGTGTATTGTGACACATCGCACTTTAAAATATGACTTTATTAGAAACACATAAACCACAGCAACATAGTCATGTTTACATACGCTTGCATACAATACTTAAAAAATATAGCACTTAATATACGTCGCGAATAGTAATTAGGCTATACTCACGCATAGTAGAGACTAGTAAACTCTAAGCCAATATAAAATATGACGAGACCTGGAAATAATTGCAACCGAAGGGTTTTTTGGTTATTATGTTGCAATAACCCTCCTGAACATTATCCAAAATCGGCCAAAATCAGACACCGGGAATTGGGCTAATTAGCATAAATCCAAAATGGCCCCAAAGCAGACTTTGAGCCCTGTATCTCCTAAATGGTTGGTTTTAGACCCAACAATATGTTATCAGTAGATACAAATTATTACACCCAAGAATCAAATAAGCTTGTTAAAAACACACTGTGACGTAGCTATGACGGTCACCAATCAATCTGACGTAATAATTACGTAATATTACGTCATCGGGATTCAAAGTACTTAGAAAAGCAGCTTGTTTCCAGTTTTTACATCAGTGAGGATGCTCATTTCTCTTCTTGGACCATATGTCATTATGTATTTAAACACATTTAATTGGACACAGATATCTATTATGTACTCATGTTGCTGGAATAATTTCCCTGACTTTGCGTGTATCTGGCTGGGCGCTTCCAAACATGCTATATGATTAATGTTACATAGATACCACTCCGCACACTAGGATATGTATGTGTGGTAGTCTTTAATTGAAATTCATCCTGGCCAAAAACACAACATTGAAGTCAGAGAATTGTTTCCATCAAAGCTAGGCATGTTCAGAAGTGAGCTAAGTGGTGGCGCCCTTCATTTCAAAAACTGTATGATCAGGGCCAGCTTTGACATGGTAAGTCCTGCGAATTCAGCAGACTTCGTAAGTGTTGTGAGTCTGTGGAGACAATGTTTTATTTCAAAAATATAAATCCTGTACTAAATAAAAGAATTTTTACCCGGGGGGTGTCTTTGGAAATGACCATTTAACAACATCTAATCAACTTGAAATCATTAAAGTGACGCTAATACTTATTAAATCCTTTGTATAAATGAAAAGAATACAGGGTTTGTCTTGAGAAATGACCATTTGTTAACAACATCTAATCAACTTGAAATCATAAGTGACGCTAATTTAACACAAAATGGTAATAAAGCTTTGCATTGTTTTCTATTTGAAAATAGCAGCGGCCATCTTGAGTTGACCAAAGTGTGCCCAAACGGTTTTTTGGTCATTTTGGGTAAATCGATTTTTTGTTGTACTTTACAAATACTTAACCTAGAAAGTTGGTTGAACCACCGTTTCACATTTCAACTTTTTATGACATACCTAGCAAGAAGTAACTCACATATTCCTAACTTAGTTAAGCCATGATAAAAAGGTAAAATAGTATTACTTATAATACTGTCAGTTTTCACTTATTACTCTTGGTTACCTTAGATGGCAACCATCACTTAAGGTCTTAAGTCATCTATTTCTATGACGTCTACGATATATTTTTACAATTGACACCCTTGCAATTAGTGCATGCACTAGAACATTCAAGTTCATGTTTTCTGCAACTGCACCTTTTACTTTCACAACCTCTTTACCTGGCCATCTATTATCTTCATAAGATATTCTGGAGCTATTGAGGAGTCCCTTGTTTTAGGCTCATACTTTTCCATTTCGTACCATCCCTCCCCAGTCTTCTGCTTGAGAGTTATCAGAATTTTCCATCCAAAATGAACTTGATAGTACAACCCTATTAAAGTGATACTTTGCTGCGTCCGAGGTTGGTGGAAAGGTTTTGGTACTTCCACACATCAGATACCTCCTTAAAACTTTATCACTGAATTTAGTTTTGCGCAAGGAATCTAGAGTGTCAGAAACTTTGCCTCCATAAAGACAGACCAAGGCTCTCTCGCCGGCTTCTTGAAATTTGATCTTTCTTCTGGACTGAACAGAAATCATTTGGCTGCCTCTTGAAACATTTCATCAGTTTGTGGCCTTCTTCAGGCGGCACTTTCCTTATTCCAAATAAGTCTTAGTTGGTATCACAACCACAAATTGCGTGTATGAAAGGTAAGAGATGGCATATGCTCTCCTAACACATTTCCCTTTAACCGGCGATGTTTCCAAACAGGAATATCTTGCTGTGGATTTCTCCGTCTTAAAGTAAAGGCCCATTGTTCCAGGCTGCAGATGGTGACAAAGCATTACTAGGATATCGGTTCTTCACCAATTACATGGGTAATCCCAGTGGTGGCATAACCAACTGCAGTCTTTGCTATTAAGAGATCAGCATCACCATCTGTCATTTAAAGTTGTTATTCCGTTGGGCTGCAACTTTCCATCGAGGAGGTTGATGAAATTCTGTGTGTTTTCTGTGTTAGATAAGAATCGTCTTTCTTTGATTTCCAATGGTAGTTGGCAGTAAGGAGGACTTTGGGTCCAACACACCCTTTGCGCGCTTCTGATGTGTACACTTTTTACTGATGGCCTTCGTATCCATCAAAAACTACTGTGGGGTTAGTATAGTTTTTCTTCACTCAAGTTACATATTTGTCTGCTATCTCGCCACAGGTTTGCTCCCTTCTCCCAAGATAGTTTGTGAAGCAAGGACGCCACCATCCAAAAGCTAATTCCGGTTTTTCTGAAGGCTGCGCCATGTTTCCCGTGGACATTATTCGTGCAAATGATTCTGCAAGCTGTGGCTGTTTGGCTGTAGAAGGAAACCTTTTTTGGAATAGAGCAGGAGGATGAGTCGACAACTCATACTTGAATACCTCATCTAAAAACTACAGTCACTGTTTGGTGGCAAGAATAAGTTAACCCTGAAAAAAGAAGCTGTGGGGTCCATGGATACATCTCGCATTTGATGATGACACCTTATGTCCTAGTGTCTTACTTGTTCCATTTTTCGAACTTGAACAGAACAGCAATCCTGTCCCTTCCATTCTGTTCAGTTGAGCGCGTTCCATCTTCCACAGCTTTATGAGGGATTTGCTGACTCTACCCCTGTTACACCTGTTGCGATGTCGTGAATTGTCCTCCTTTGCTTCAGTGGATTCTGACTTGAGATATTTCAAATATCACTTGTGCTTTATTGTTTTCCTGTGAGCTTTTGCATCATTTCATTTACCTCTTCAAAGCAGTCATGGCTAAACAACCACGAGTGGCGCTGATTTTCATCCATACCTCGTCCACGAGTAAGGCCACCAGTAGTCTTCCAGCTCGCATTAGTACCTGCTCTATTATTAGGTCGTTGGCAATCCCGCCCAGAACATGTTCCTTCGGATGACAAATAGACCTGAGACAAACTGTGTTTTTTGCAAAATAGCTGGCTGTTTGACTGCTCTAGGTCCAACATATCTTGTATGTAGATATGCAACAGATTTTGCATAGTTCGAGTGTCCAGTTTGCACATAGAAGGAAGCAATTTTTCGGAATTCTTTAAATATAACATAAATTGTCCTGTGCGTTGAGATTTTAGCAGCAGTCGCAGTAGGTCGACCATTAACATATACTGAATCCATAAACTACCATCTGGCTATTGAGCATCTCACTTTCTCATCTTCTAACCTTTTACTTATGCGTACTATGGACTCATCAGCCAATCAATGTGACGTCTCGTCTAGATCCCCAAGGAGACGTCCCAAATAACTCAAGTGGCCTTACATAATCAGGAATTTCCTGCAGATCTGCTTCCTCACTAGGAAATGAGATATTGTATGTTTGGGATAGAAGCAGTGCAAATTGAGTGCGCGTCAACCAGGAAATGACCACGGATTGCTGTTGCATACGCCTTTTCTGATAGCATATGAATAACACATTATCTGCATATCTAGTTTCTAAACCTTGAGTCCCTGACCCTGCATCACTGCCCAATAGATCAAGAAAACTCATGGTGCAATGAAAGCCTCCCAAATTCAGAATAATTGGCTTCATGGGGCTGTCTTCCTTTTCACTTGCAAGATGATCTTTGAACTTTCCACCTAAAGGTTTGATCAACGTGACGATTGTGTGGTTCCTGGCGTTTGTTCCAGATGCAATGAAATGCAGAGTGGAAAAGATGCAGCTCAGGTCTGTTGGATTCCATGTCTATCATTGAAGGAAATGGGATTAACGCCCTTCCCGGGATGGAACTCTAGAGGCTGTTGCATCATACAGACCACCCTGGCCCGTGCTGGCCGCAATGTGCCAAGATATCTTCCCCAGTGTGTCGATGTGTTCGACGGCTATAATCACTGCACTGATCATTGATAATCTCTTGAACAACACCTGATCACTTTTCTTAAGCAGAGATGTGTATTATTTGATGGGAATCGTTCATTGAGAAGACTATTGTTGGATGACTGGACTCTTGTTACGACATGTTTCTGTGTGCTTTCAGGAGTCTTAGCTACAATATACCCATGCCGTGGAATGTCCCCCACGCCATCTAAAGTACGTATGTTGTGGTCAACATTGTCAGCTATATAATGACCAAAGTGTCCAGTAATAGGGATGTCAGTACCACAGAATTTGCAGCACAGTCATTAAACCTAGTGCCCTCGGGCTATTAAAGTTCAAAATCCATGACTTGATAAACTATCAACGAGAAACCGGGAGCCAAAATTGAGATGCATTTGCACATCCAAACCAAACTGAAGAGGCGCAATGAGACCTCGTGGTCTAGTCATCTTCATTAATACACTGGCCAATGGATGCAATTTCAAGATCTTTTGACTTTCTGCAAAAAGTTCCCTTAATAAATTACGGAGCGTCTGTGTTAAATAAGCTATGTTTTTCTCAATAGACTTTATCTCAGACAGATCTGGATACCATTTCTCTATAAGCTTGTTGCTTTGAATATCTTATTTGAATTGCTGGCTGCAGTCTGATAATTTTGGATTTTTCAAAATCCTCCATCCTCAGAGTTTGCTTTATTGTAAGAACTCCTGTAAATGTTTGCGCAATGTTTCGAATTGGTCCACTACGTCATTACGTCCATTCATATTAGTGACAACAACTCTGTCTCATAGATTGCCTTTTTAGTTTTTTGTTGCAGGTACTTAACACTGTAGGTTCAGAACAAATTTCTGACATTCTCTTTACGAGATCACTACCATTGGTCCTGCATCCCTCATTTTTTTAATGAATCATCCATGACTGTAGGAATGCTTCTTCACGTAAAACATCTATTCGTCGACCCAACCGTGGCTGTTTCTCTTCAGTGAAGTTCACGAAATCGGGACGGAATTTGGGTCTTCCCTACGAAAGTTAACACTGCAAGCTTGATGGTAAATGCATCCACAGCAGTGAAGATCACGTGCAATCAAAATCCGTCTGCGGACAGTCTCACTCCAATTATCCTCATTACCAAATTCATCACATCGTTAATGGATCTTGGAAATCAAAGGTTTTCACATCGAAATACAATCATTGCCATCATCTTAGCCGCATCCACTTTTGTTGTCCCACAAAGAAACAATGGTCTATGAATTTAAATTCCTCTTTCCTGGGAACAAGTGTTTGCTTAAACGGAATAATCACTCTCTCTTTTGCCTCTCTTGGCACATTTATAGACTTCGTATTTGTGTGGGTTTTTCCTCACTCAAATGCAGCACTTGCCAACTGACACTACTATTGAGGGAGTTCCCCTTTCAACACTTGCCCTGTTAACACCACTGCCCTTTCTCATTTAGTTTAACTGTATTCTCTCCATCTTCAATGCTCTGACCACATAAAGCGCATTGATCTACGGTAAGTGGATCTACTATGGACGGATCTACTGTGGGTGTATCTACTGTAGGTGATCTACTCCTGGGCTGATCCTTACTCTGGGCGGATCTAAACTGTTAGGTGGATTCTACTGTGGCGGATCTACTGTGGGCGGATCTACTGCAGGTTATCTACTGTGGGCGGATCGACTGTGGGCGGATCTAATGTAGGTGGATCTACTATATGGGTGAATCTACCTGGGGTGGAGTCTACTGTAAATGGGTCTACTGTGGGCAGATATATTATGGGAAGATATACTGTGGATCTTCTATGGGTGGATCTACTTTATCGGATGAAACCCCAGACATGACTATCTATGAATGATTGCCTGAAAAGATACAGAGAAATCATAAGCTCATGAGTAACACTATATAGTTACTCAAAGGAAACATTCCATTCAGTGAAAGATCTGGTTTAGTTGAACAGTAACAAGAATCCCAATTTG
Organism: Ophioderma brevispina; assembly: GCA_023653785.1. NCBI lineage: Eukaryota > Metazoa > Echinodermata > Ophiuroidea > Amphilepidida > Ophiodermatidae > Ophioderma > Ophioderma brevispina. Next base: position 5,320 of record JAMKCH010020750.1, on the reverse strand, counting down.
CTTTGTCGACCCAAGTGCTATATGGGAGCTGTTCTTGAAAATATTACAATCAAACTGCTGATTACAATCTAACACTGCGGGTTGGGTCTGATGGCACCCCTAAGCGATGCGATTAAATAATAATTTCCTGATGACATCCAAATGATAATGGGCAGCTGCACCTTTGAGATTGTATTTAGGTTATTTTAGCGCGATATACAATGCTTATGTTTCATTATAATTATTGTTATTGTTCTTGTTAATGTTTTGTTGTTTGTTGTTTTTATAGCATGTATCGTCATAAGCGTCATTAATTCACACCAAAATCATAGTTACGTCATGCGTTCTTTTGTCCACTCGTTATGACGGAAATGACGTCAAATTTGCATGAATTACGTCACAGGTACGTCATAAATGTTTTTGTTCACCATCCCCCCCCCCCCCCCCACCCCCCCCCCCTCTGATCCGATTCTTTGGGGGGTATCATATTTTCTATCTATTAATAATATATTTATGGGTCTAAAACCAACCGTTAAGAGATACAGGGCTTCAAAGATTGTGGTGGCCATTTGGATTTATGCTAATTAGCCCACTTCCCAGTGGCCGCTTTTGGCCGATTTTGGATATAATGTTCAGTGGTGGTCCAGAATCAAACAAGATGAAACCACAAAACCTTCTGTTGCAATGTGTTCTAGGTTCCTTCATAAGTATTTTTACTGACATAAGTGAAAAATAAGTATAAGGCTATCGGTTATTCGTGTGTGTAAAATCAGCCCTAGATGAATCGCCTTGTTTTCGGTTTGGTGTTTCGTTTGCGTAAAGGAGTATACGCAAAACCAGGATTATACGTAAAAAATACCACTAATATTAGTGGTAATGTGGAAAATCAAGAACGGTTCTCACAGACATAACCTTTAATTATTAATTAGAGATGAGTACAATTAGTAGTAGCTTTAGGTTCTATTCATGATGTGCCTTTTTGGCTTACGAAGTACTTGCGTAAGTCTAATATTAGACTGCTGGGTGATAGATCAATCTGTTCAATACATGTTAACCAAATTTATCGATATTATTGTAGGCCAAATTCAATATTATTGTAAAACCATTGGTTCACTGTGGTGTGATGACCCGTGGGGGGGGGCTTTGCATGCATTGTTTAGTAGTGTCGTAGCAAACCAACAAGCAAACAGACCAGGCAAACAAACCAAGCAAACGGCAAGCAAACAACAAACAACCAACAAACAGCTAAACAAACAAAACCAAAAATCCCATTCCTCCTCCCATCAACACTGTAAAAAAATACTGTAAATTTTACAGTAAAATCCTGGCAGCAATTCTGCCAACAAATTACCGTAAAATTCACAGTATACTGTAAAAATTAATTTAATCAAAACGCTTAAAAACATTATTTGGGGTGAGTTATTACATAGATTGTGAATGTGTGGAGAATAAAAAGCACTGACGACCACCCAACTTAGTAGGCCTATCCACAATTTTGTTTAGCATTGCAATATACTGTAAAATTGTTACAGTTTGTAAAAAAAAAAAAAAAAAAAAAAAAAAAAACATACATAAATTTGAATGAAAAACCTTGTAAAAGCTATATTGTTTACGGGATTTTGTTGGCATAATTGCTGCCAGATTTCCTGTAAAATTTACAGTATTTTTCCCTGTATATTTTAGTACTTAATGGTATAATTGAAAAATTCATAGTAGTGTATAATGATGTTGTTACTCATTAAATTTCGAAAAGTCAGTCACTTTTTTTGGTCCCCTGCCAACTTTAGTTGGCAAAGGGGGACTAAGAAATGCCCTGCGTCCGTGTGTGTGTGTGCGTGTGTGTGTGCGATTCTTCCCAAGGCAATCTCTTTGGAACTAAGCAAGTGGTGGGTGTCCATCTTCGCAACTAGATGCATCTCAAGAGGCGGTGGCTGGGATGTGAAGTGGTCATGTGACTAGTCAAAGGTCAAAAATGGTCAAATAGGGTCAACTTTGGTCAAAATAGGATATTTGTTTATAACCCTTGTAAACCGATATCTTTTTGATCTAAGCAAGTATGGGTGTCCAACTTCGCACCATAGATGTCACCCAAGTAGACTGTGGAATAAGTTCGAGGTGGGGCATGTGGCAATGGGTCCGAAGGTCACATGCGGTCAAAAATGGGAATGAAATTGCTATAAGCCTTGGGCCATTGGGCAGGAGGATGTAAAGGAACTTGGTGGTTGGGTGGTCACTTCCTGCCGAAAAATTTTGAATGTCATTTCAAGTCATCTGGGCCTTCAGGTCAAAATGGAATAATATTTCGTTTATTCCCTTGTCAAATTGTAGTATTATGAAACTTGTGGTTGTTGTCAACATTCATTGCCGAAAAATTTGCAAGTCATTTTAAAAGGTCTGCGGGGGGTCCTTCAAGGTCAAATGGAATTAATTCTGAGAGATGATGAAACTTGGGGTGTGGTCAACATTCAGTGCCGAAAATTTAAAGGTCATTTCAGGCATTCGGGTCATTCAAGGTCAAACCACTAAATAGTTGGTAGGATGATGAAACTGGTAAGTGTGGTCATCATTCAGTGTCCAAAAATTTGAAGGTCATTTCAAGGTCACGCGGGTCATCCAAGGTCAATCACTCAGTGTGTGGTGGAATGAGGAAACTTGGTGGTGTGGTAACATTCAGTGCCAAAAAATTTGATGGTCATTTTCAATTCATGTGGGTTCATCAAAGGTCAAATCCATACACCTGGTAGTATGGTCATGAAAACTGGGAATTTTTTTTTTGGTGTTAGTATGCATTCATTGCCGAAACAATTTTGAGTCATTTCAAGGTCGTGGGGTTATTCAAGGCAACTAACTCAACATGTGGGTAGGTCATGAAACTTTGTGGATGTGTCAACATTTCTAAACCGAAAATTGTGAAGTCATTCCAAGTCAAGTGGGTCCACTAGGTCAAATAACGACAAAAGTTGAGAGCGTGGCCCTATTGGTTAGGGTGCTTGCCTATGGCGCAAATATACCAAATCAAAATCCCGGTTGCGAACCCGTGGGGTCCGTGCTGGATTCACTCGGGTGCTCAATTCTGGATTTATCTGTAAATACGAGGCTTATTGATTAAATCACAGAATACCGCTCTTCCTCCATGGTTCACTGGAATGGGGCAAATGAATCAGAAAAGCATCGCCTGGCCTTCGGAGGGGACGTTAAGCCGTCGGTCCCGTGTACCGAGAGTCACAACTGTACATGTAAACATCGCAGTCAGTGTCGAAAAAAGAGTAGGGTGAAAACCCCTGAACTGGTTCCCAATCCGCCCCCAGCTTAAAAAAACGCGGGCCATGTTAGGAGCGTCCGTATAATAGAATACACGCGGCCCCGGATCAGCTTACACAGTTGAAATCCTGACACGCACCACAAGCCATTACGAATGACTTGTGGACACAACGAACGAACGAACTAACAAATAGTTGTATGGTCAATGTAGGTCACATTTGATACCGTCAAACTGCAACTGCTATGGCACCAGCCTCAGTGGTTTGAGAACTTATTTCCATCACATTCTCCCTGTGATAGTAAAATTATATTTCCCTCCATTTACTATCGAGACGGGAGGACCTTTGTGGTTCGAGAACCGCCTTGTAGATTTTGTTCATTTATATGCCTGGAAAAGTGGACCTAAAATTTACAGTAAGTTTCCCTGTATTTCCACATTACAGCCAATAATGTAATTTTATTGGAAGTGTTTACAGTATTTTCCTGTAAATTGCACTGTAATTTTTTTACAGTGAAGATCAAGAATGAGCTATAACGCCATGTCGAATGGTTCTCTCTTCTCTTGAAAATAATATTTGAATGTGTTTTTTTTCAGGTTGCGATCATGTCCCGACGATATTTTTAGAAGGGTTCCGAAGCCCATGTTGGAAACAAAGTGGCGAAATGTTCTGCCTGCCAAGTTTCTTTTTGGGCAGGAGTTGGAAAGTTGCGGAACAACTGATGTTTGGGACAAAATTAACCCGCATCCAGCATTGTGAGGGATTCCAAAGAACCACGATGGTGGACTAGACGTCGACTAGGTATGTGATATGAACAAAAAGGTAGGTGAATGTTATCAAAAACTTATCAGTATCACTGGCTTTTAACACCGTTAAGACTACCACTTTAATTTGACATATAACATAGACATACGCTTATCATCATTTTGGGGAGTGAATTTTTTTAGTGGCTGACGTGCATGGGAATCCGTGGTTAGGGGAAAAGCTGACTACTTGATTCCTGTAAAGCTCTCGACCTCAACTTAAAACCTATTTAAAATATCTTTGCAGCAAATTAAATATATGATCCACACATGTTAGATATTTTTACTTAAAATTCAAATGCGGACACAATCAGGTCATTTTTTTACTCAAACCACTGTATATGATTTTTATCCGTGTCCCTTCATTGAAAGATTTTGAGCATTCATCCTGAAGTTTTTATCTCAGAAGATCGCATTATTTATTTTAGGTTTTTATTACTCATGTCACCTGAATTTAAACACACAAAATCAGAAAAAAAAAATAAAATATAGTGGGTCCAGAAAATGCACTAAAAATAAAAATCGGCACTTCGCATTGCCTTTTTTTCACATTTTTCTCTGAGAACAACTTTTTTTTTTTCATTTGGCCTTAGCCCCTTTCGTAATATACGGTAAGAGAAGGTGCGATATGGTGATTGCAGAATTAATGGCTGAATTGAGTCGTTGAATGAGCCGTTAGAACTTATAGTGTGACAGTCACCGTCCTGCACCGCAAATCGGTGTGATGGCGAGGTGGTGCCTCAGATTACCGCAATACATACACAAACCACGGACAGATTTGGGCGTTTGGATGTGTGGTCAGTCATTGGTGTTCCCATGACCCACATACGACCATGTCCTCGTCCTCTATTCATACAAAAATATCATAAATGACCTTACAATGAAGTTGATTCTCAGTCCAACCGGTTTTAGATAAGAAAATATTGCCTCATACACCAAAAATCAGGCATTTTTCGTCGTCAAGAAGATTGCGCTTTTAACGTGTTTAAGAGGTGCAACGAGAGATTTCAGCCCCAATGCAACCAGTGTTTATTGTCTATGTAGTAGTTTCATATAGATGGAAACACTCAATAGGTTTCTACCACCTTTTATTTTTGCAGAAATGTCTTAAAAGTGAAAACAAAAATGTGTTTTCAGATTCTTATATTTCAATAGAAAACAAAGGCTGAATTTCCTATTGTGTTCCAATAGGAAATTAAAATTTTCACCGTTGTTTTCCACCACAGAATAATTCATCAACTTTAATATCCTTCAATGGGATATCTTGATAAAAGCTTA
>JAMKCH010020749.1:0-21984 GCA_023653785.1 Ophioderma brevispina | reverse complement strand
GCATTATGAGAAAAAAGAGTATCTGAGCACAATGATCCAGGTACACTATTTTACACATGGCACCTCTACACATACTCAATTTGTATCACTGCCGGTTAGTGTATATGCAAAGCGGGACCCACAGTATGTGGAAGAGGCGGAGGCAGCCATTGCTTTTCTATTGTTGGTACTCTAAAGTTTTCTTTGTGGTCGGAAAACATGCGAGACGATGAATTTATAAAGATTACTTAACGTTTTGCTTCTCTAACTATATAGAACCTCTTGGTGTTAACACACCACTGTGAACTCGCGCACGGGCTTGCTGTACAATAAACCCGAATGGAACTGTCTACATGAAACCCTCGTCAATGAAGATCACTACTACCAATGAAGCATTTAAAGAAGAACAACAGTATCTAAGAAACCAACCTCCAGCATCTAACTAAACGTCTAGCGCACTCCCTAACCTCTGCGTTTGACCTCTACTGTCGAGGAGCTGCAGAGACATCTGTCAAAAGTCAGTGATGTTTTGGTTCGTTTGCTCAGTTGCTAACATTGAAAGAGTCTTGGCCGCCATCGTCTGGCCAATAGCCAATGTGAGGGTATAGCGCCACAACCTGGCTACCAAACCTTGTCCAAATCAACATGTATTTAATACTTAAAGTCATTTAATATCTATCGTTTCAAAAAAGGAGTAACATTGAAATCCTATAGATAATTATGGTAAAATCAGCGATTGTTATTGTTTATATTGAGGCAGTATGCCCTACAAATGTATGTTATACTGAAAACATCTCAAATATGTTAATATCTCATCTCGTTCGCAAACATTGGAAAAATCGCAGGTGTCTCTCTGGAAGTAATCTCTTATCGGAAGGGCGCGAAGCAAAAAAAGCCTGCCGCCTACAAATTAATGGCAGAAGGTGGAATTTTTCATTCAGGAGGCTGCGGCTTGTGTGTGGTGAGGTATGTGACATGTGAACATGGCCAAAGGCGGCGGAAAGAGGTGCTGACCAATGACGATGAGAGAGGTTCGAACAAATTTCATTGGAGGATGAAGAGCGAGGGAAGATGCTACCGATGAGGGCTGCACGAGACTGTCGACAATTCCGATGGAGGATAGGAAGCGAAAGAGGGATGCTACCAATGAGGGATGAGAGGGTGTCAACAACTCCGATGGAGGATAGGGAGCAATAGAGGATGCTACAAATGGATGATGAGAGAAGTTTAACAATTCCGATGGAGGATAGGGAGCAGAGAGGATGGTACCAATGAAGGTTGGGAGAGGGTCGGCTATTACGAGGGAGGATGGGCACCGAGGGCAGGATGGTTCCTTTGGTGGAATGTTGGAAAGACGCCGAGTGCCATGGGAGTCAGATGTGAGGACAGGCGTTGGACCCAGAGGTTGGGGTGGGCGGTTGGGAGCTAGACGTGGGGAGACAAACATTGGGAGACAGATTTGTTTCTTGGAGGAGTTGGCGTGTGCTAGCGAAAAAAAAAACGGATGGAGATTGTTTGTCAAGCTCCAGGGTGATGATAGTGATGAGTACTACACGGACCCACAGAGTTAAAGAGGTATCACCAAAAAGAGGTGAATCTGATGATTGTGAGAGAGCTCAACCCGAGTGGGCAATGTAAGAGGGTGCTAGCGGAGGAAGGAGGAGCGCATGTTGATCCGATGAATTACGACCATAGGATGAAGAGAGTTTGGAAAGAGTGATGATACTAGTGAGGATGAGGACCCATTGTTCACACGGGGCTGTGGTATTTTTATCTCAAGCTTAGGAAACATGGAGGACAGTGGTTGGTCAGACCCGCGTCATGATAAAAGGTATCGCATGAGCGCGTGGAGCAGTTGGGGCGTAATCCTCAACGTGGTTTGAAGAGGAGAGAATAACTTAAGGGGTCTGGGGTCTGAAGCAGGAACTTTGAAGTGATTTTTCTAATTTTCCTAATAGTGGTACATACATGTACCATAATTTGTAGACCATGTCACAAAGTTTCAACTTCATGTCAATTTTTGCTCTGGTTCAATGGTAACAATGTAAGGCCTCTGATTGGCTAACACTAGAGCCGACGTAACTAAATAACTAAACAGCTACTGGGGGAGAAACTTGGGTGGCATGTGCAGGGGTGAATACGCAGTGAACATGAAGCCGTATTTTTGATACGTTGCCATGGCAACCGGCCAATCACATAGTTATGGGTAATTTGAATTTGGCACACAATTTTGAAAATCGGCCTTCATGGTTCATAGCCCTATATGTGCTCAATATGTGTGCCAAATTTCAGGGGATAGGATGTAGCGTTCTCTAGTTACGTTCGTTTTCGTTTTGGTGTTTGCGTCTTTAACGAAACGAGTATGCTCGAAAAATTTAGACAAAAGTGAGGCGCTTTTGATGTGATAATATGGATATTTTTTTTTAAAATTCATTTTATTTTTTTTTACTGAATATTATCATAATTATGATGAAAGGAATCATTCAAAATCGGTGAATCCATTGCCTGTAATAATTTTTAAAATATTTTTAAATATCGACAGGGTTAAGATAACAATAATACATAAAAAAGCACTTACCAGTTACATGTAATTACTTTAAAAATTATGGACAAAATAATATACGTATTTATTTACTTCGACTAGGCAAAATAAATGCGTTAAATGGCGTATAACATAATATCTTTAAAAATCTAAATTATAACCCATTTGAATTGTTCACATGAGTTAAAGATAGGAGACATGAGTTTTGGCAAATTTCGCGTACACTGCTTAACTTTGATAAGCCATCTCTTCGGGAACCGAATGTCCGATTGCGATCGAATTAAAAAGCATTTTGTAGCTTACATCTTACACAATTAAGCCATTGCATTATTTCCATTTTCGTCAAGGAACAAATATTACCAAATGCAGACCCCCTACCCCCCCCCCCGTAAAGGTCAACAGACCTGTGCTCAAAGGAAGATTAAAGAGGTAAAAGTCAGGAGAGAAGAGCAGGGGTTGCTCGGGGCAGGTGAAGGCAAAAGAAGAGAGAAGAGAGATTGGAAGGATAAGGTTTAATATGGGACCAGGCTTGTGAAGAAGACTGGTTATGGCGACGCCGTCGTGCTGAGTTCAAAAAATCTGGAAGAAATAGGGGAAGAGTGCAAGCCAAAAGAAAGGGGGAGGCTGCAGCTTAGGAGCGAATGAACTACACCACAGGAAAGAGTGGGGGAAAGAGTGAAATTAAGGGGAGCCGGAAGGAAGGCCGACGGACGTTGAAAGGGTTATGCTTGAGGACTTGACAGCAACAATTAGAAGAAAATCGTGAGAGGATAAGTAGGAAGAAGGAGTTCCTTCAAAGAGGGAGGAAAGAGAGAGAAGAAACAATTACAAAGGAAGGATGAGTACCTCAGAAGGAAATAACATTTGAATGCTGCAAAGAGAGGGAATATAAGATGTGTTGGATGATTGCTCAAGGGGAACGGATGAACGTTACCTTTGTGAGAAGAATGTAGAGCGACACAAAGATCAGTGAGCCTGAGGACAGGCGGGGGAAGTTTTGGGTTGTCGAAGTGCGAAAGTGGCGCAAGTGAGCAGCGTTGCATGTTCCACAACACTCAGGGGAAGAGAGAGGGGAGAGACACCGAGGACGAGAGTTGTGCCCCGTCAAGTATAGCGAGGGTCAGCCTTGATACTCTGCCGTTAAAGAGAGACTTTGAGAAGAGGGGGACATGCTGAAGTGTTCACCCCCAGACTAAAGGTTGAGAGGAAACCCGTGAATTATTTGGCAAAACCCAGGGAAAGTTTATATTTCCGTTTACACTTTGAGACATGTAGAGAGTACGATGGTTGGAAGGACAGGGGAGTACCCGGCCAATATTTGCATGTTGTTGTGGGGAAGCCCTCCTGTCTTGGGGTTAATGTGTTGATCCCAAGGAAAAGATATTAGAAAGGCCTGGTGGAATTGAACTGATTTCCAGGAGTTTTGGATTCCGATGAGAGGTACTGAAATGTCTGCAAGAGTTGATTCAGAGACAACAAAAGCCAGAGGGAGAGTATTCATAAGCCTTGGCTGATATCAACAGGTGGACCAATCTACTTACTTGCTGACTGAGACGAAAAGGCGAGATCATTTGGCAAAGGATTACTTTACGAATGCTATAGATGACCCGATTATTCATAAGGACCTGTTTCGGCGAGGCCAGAAGACGTTTAAGAAAAGGCTATTCGTGAGATCAGGCCTTAGGTACTTTTATATAGGAGAAGGCGCGGGGCCCGTGTATGGCCATGTATGCTAAAATGATAGAGGCCCTACCACCGGCAAATGTTGATAAAGCAAGGATGAGCTAGATTGAAGGTGTATGGAAGGGTGAAACGCTCACGAATGAGTTAATCGATCACGTATGACGATATCTCCAACGGGAAAGAGTTTAAAGAAGTAGTTTCACCGAGGGTAAAGGTGGCCTCAAGGATGAGCGTCCTCCCGCCACACCAAGACCATCTGTATGTTATGCTTGTCAGAAAATGGGACATGTTCATTAGGTGTCCGCATAGGAACCCAGGCACCTTGGGTCGGGAGGGTGATGGGGAATTGTTTTGTACTCGCTGCTATCGCGACGAAGACAGGGCATGCGGTCAGAATTGCGTCATCCGAGTGCTGTGTGCCGCAAGTGTAAAAAGGAGGGACAGTTGTTAGATTGTGGGCAAGGTGATGAAGGGGACTCACGACCGCCCAAGAAACGGGCCACAGGCGAACCAGACAGCTCCAGAGTAGATAGAGAGAACGGATGATTTAGAGGAAACTGGGGAGGTTGCAAAGTTTTATGAGATATGTGATTCGAATGTTCAATGAATAATCACGGATAATCTACAGGGGAGCCAGTGAGAACCTTGAGGGTGAGGAGAGGGGATGACAAAAGAGAAGGTACGAGTGAGTTAGAGTCGTTGGTCACATGTACGACGGTTGAGCGACTGTAAAGGATGTTCTTGAGTTCGGAAAAAGCGGACCTTTAGGTTCCGGTATTGGTGGAAGGGGTGTCGGTGTCCTTCTCGTGGATACTGGAACCACAGTTACCACTGTTCCATTGCATTTGTATCTCTCGAATCCAGCGGAGAAGACCCAAAGTGAGACCGGGTGATATAAGGGTATTACAAGCTGATGGAAGAGCGGTAAAAGTGTGGGGTAAGGCGATAAGAGTGGGGGATAGGAGCCTGAAACTAGGTGTTTTCTCGTCAGATTCGAAGAAAGGTATGCTGGGGACGGTTTTCCTTAGAATCGGGGCCGTGGTTTTGAGTTGAGTGTAGGAGGAAGGTGGGCAAGTTTTGTGTTAATCGCCAGCAAAATGCAGTTCAAAATTTAGGTTGTCGCCACGAAGGATATTACGATACCAACGGGTTGTCAGGTTTTCGTTATCCACTACTGGGTGGTGGTGAATTAATGTCTGAAATTGGCGTCATGTGTGTGGCAGGACAAAACGAAACGAAACAGGCTCAGTGCAACCCATTGGCTTACCCCGCTTTTTCCCGTCAGATATAAAAGAGTATAATCCAATGGGTGCACTGAGGCTGTTTCATTTCGTCGAATATAATAAGCCTGAAAAAGGAGCCCTGGGGAGATAAACCAGATCACCTTAACAAGAGTTGTTTTTGAGACCACCACAATCTCAGTTGGAGGAGGAGGAATCGGTTATGCTTGCAGAGTTTTTGTTTTACTTGATGTGTTTTTCAATGAGCGAGTTTTGATATTGGAGAACTAGAAAGGTGAAGCATAGGATTGATACGGGGAACGCACAGCCTATTCGTCAGCCACTTCGACGATCATCTCCTCTAACACGCGAGGAAGTGGACAGGCAGGTTGAAGAGTTGTTGTTGGAGAAGGGGCTGATTGAACCATCGGAGAGTGCTTGGTCGAGTCCTGTTGTTTTAGTCTCTAAAAATTATGGGTCTAAGCGTTTGTGCATTGATTTTAGGAAAGTTATGAGGTCAACGGTTTTAAGGAGTAACCCCTTGCCCCGATACATGACTCATTGGATGCCCTTGGAGGTGCTGAGTATTTTACGACCCTTGATTTTAGCCTCGTTCTATTGCACAGGTGGAGATGGATGATTTTTGCCCGACGTAATCTGCTTCGCCACTCAAGTGGGTTGTACTCATGGAAGGCGTTTCTCCTTCAGACTTGAACTACGCAAGCCTTCAACACACGAACGGTTGAGGAAAGGGTGTTACTGGGATTGAAGTGGGAAAATTCATCTTGGTATGTCCCTGGATGACGTAATAGTGTTTGGTATACTTAAGGCGAAGTCGGTGGAATCGACTGGCGGAGGTCTTGAGCAGGTTTCATGGTGCCGGGCTGAAGCTTAAACCTTCGAAATGCCATTTATTTCAGAATTGAGGTAGTGTGTCTCAGTATGTGGTTGTCCGGAGGGCAATTCAGAAGGATCCTTCACAGATAGAAGCGGTACAGGATTGGCCAACGCCTACGACTCCAACGCAGGTGCGTAGTTTCTTGGACTTGTGTCGTATTATCGCAGGTTTATCCATGGTTTTGCTGGATTGCAGGGCGCTTCAATCGGTTGACAAAGCGGCGACTAAATTTGATTGGACCAGCGAGTGTGAGGATGCATTTTCGAGACTGAGGCAGCTTGATTGAGACGCCAATTCGGCTTATCCACGATCAGGGGGTCAGTTCAACTCTGGATATGCGACGCCGTAAGTTTGCAATCGGGGCTGTGTTGTCACAGGGAGCAGATGGCGAGGACTGGTGATCGCGGTATGGCACTAGTCTTTGTCCTCGGCCGGAGAGGAATTATTGTGTGACGAGAAAGGGAGCTTCTGGCCATTGTTGTCTTCTTTCCCTTAAAGGTACCAGGAATGCAAATAGATTGGATGTGGTTTGTGTCAAGTCTACAAAGTAGGGACTAGAAAGCATTCATATTTGGGTTGGTGATGACATCATTAGTGAAACTATTTGATTTTCCGAGAGTAAGAGAAAATTGCAGGTGACTAGTGTGAATCTACTTCTATGACCTGACTGAACATCATAGTTTCACTATGAGTCACTGGTAGTGTCTTTCTTTTTTCTGGCCATGTTTATTGGAGTGGAATGTCCATAAAGATTTTGGAGGAAGTTTTACATCGTCATTTTTGGGAACCTTTCAAGAAGTAACACCACTATTTGGGGGAAGTAAAGGGTGAAGGTGTCCGGACAGACCTGGCTCATTGAGGGGGTTATGTAACTTACAAGATCTGAGGGGCAGTTGGTCACAGCTGTTTGGTCCCATGCAAATTGTCACTCTCTGTTTATTTTTGAGCAATTTAAAAGGCAACGGCGACCACATTTTGACAAATGATCTACATGATATAAGGAGCGACGCGCAAGAGTATTACCTCTGAAAAATAAGACAATCCATTGCGGGAATCTTGCATATAGGCCTACGGAGGTCATGTTTGTTTGTTATAGCGCCTCTATATGCATATTTCCCATAGAAAGACTTGTAAAACTAGACTTATTTTATTAATAATCATATTTGCCCGCACTGAAATTTCAACCAATTTACACAGGATGTAATTTTAGTGGAAATGATATCAAAATCAGTTTCATAAGTGGCGTCGCCGCTGTTATTTTTTGTTTTATTCTTCATTTTGTCATAATAATAGATTTCAACAGCTGTGTGTGCGCTGGCTTGACGGTTTGTCCCGTTTCAATATCGAGATTTTGCGTATCGTCAGGGAACCGTCTCAGAATGCAGATGGGATGTAGAGATACCATGTAGACGTGCAGGCACTGCATTTTCACTCCGCCTGAAGACATATGGGGGGCAGTGGCAGGTTCGGAAACTTCCGGAAGAAACCTATTTCTTCGGGAAGGATGGAAGAAACTGGAAAAAAGTGGGTTTGCTTCCAGTTTCTTCCGGAGAAACTGGAGAAACTGGAATAAACTGGAAGAAATTGGAAAAAATAAAGAACTGTATTATCAACAACAACTAATGAACAACCATATTCATCTGCTCTTCTGCACTTCAAATCATCAGGCTACTTTAGTTACTTACAGACAATCTTTTTTTTTTCAGAATTTACAAGTTAAAGAATGGTAGTATACCTTACAGTAATATAGTAAATTTGTTCACAATTTTGTTTTGTCTGCATTCAAATTATGCAGATTGATTATTGTACCCATTTTGCAATCTTTCCATGTTGCACATTTATACTATATAATTGTAATTGTAGATTCAGAACAATGAAAAAAAAGCTTTTAAAATCTGTATGGCCAATTTGTTAATTTTTAAAAACACAAATCATAAAAGTAGCAACCATATTATTCTTTAATACTAAAACTTTTGTATTGTTTAGTGGGAAAACCTGGGAGACTAACTTTTTGTTTAAAGAAATAGAAGATGTTCAAGTCTTTACAAGGATTCTCTACTTGCCTTGCTGTGGAAACTTGTTCTAATCAGTAATTTGTTATATGTTTAGGCATGTTGAATCAATATGAGTTTATTATGCAATTGCACGGGGTAGGTCGGGGGGGGTCCCTTAATGGTTATTTTAAATTATTTTCACTATATTTCATTCACTCTATAATAAAAACCAATTGCAAGTCCATTTGCTTTAAAATAGAAATTTTAATGACTTTTTTAGTTTCTTTCCGCTTTAAGTGGAAGAAACTGGAAGAAACCTATTCTTGTGGAAGAAACTGGCGAACCCTGGGCAGTGGGGATCTGTAAGCTTTGAAAGAAGGTCATCTGGTGAAGAGCTGGGAGAGCGAGATGGCAGACATTAATGGTTGATTGATGGTTACGAGGGATATGAGGACTGGGTGTTTAATCAGCCTGTCATGCTTCAAAGGCTGGGGAACACCTAGGGCTAATAAAAACCTTACTTGAAGGTCAGGATCCGCTATTACTGGTAGGAACGAGTACTGATTTGAGATCGTCTGCGTAAAAACAAGTGGTGGGTTGTGCCAGAAGAAGGGTCCTCCGAGACCCACTTCAGCAGTACCAGGTGGGAGCTCCATTTGAACGCGATGCTATCGATATGATGGGATCTTTGAGTGAGACAAATAATGGAAATAGTGTACATCGTTTTGGTTGTTGGTGATTATTGGATTGTTGTATGGAGTCTTTGCAGAGACAAGGTGCCAACAGCTGGTAGAAGACGATTCATTGGCAGGTTCGGTGTTCCTGAAAATTACACTCGATCACGGAAACTCAACTTTGAGTTGAGGGTGGTGTTCCAATATGTTGTCAGATCCTGGAAATAGGCAAACATCAATGACTCCGTATAACCCCAAATCGGATGGTCTATTGGAGCGTTACAAGCCATAGCATCGTAATGCTGTGTCACTTATGATCAGCCCTTTCAGCATCGAGAGATTGAACCATATCTGCCATATTGGGCCTAGCCTATCCATTCAGTGTGGCAGGCATTGACTGGCGAAAGCCCCAACCTGATGTTGTTATGGCGTTTAGGTTAGTGTCCCGTACCTGGTGATTGTGGCATCCGGGTGAAGAGGAGTGCGATACTGACTATGCAGAAGATGAGGGAACGTATCAGAGGAATTCCATGAGCGTTGAATTGTATAGAGGGCCCAGAGCTGGTTTGCTGGAATACAAGAACCTAGGGGAGAGAATGCATATAGTGGGCCCATGGTTGGTGAAGCGAAGAATCGCACAGATTAGCAGCAGCATCGGGACAGTGGCGAAGTGGCAATTCTGTGATGCAGGAGAAGGAGCACGGTAGAGACAGTGGAGCCAAGGGTGGAAAAAGCATTTGAGGGAACCGGTCCTGAGCCCTCAACACCTAGGTAGATGATCATGGTGAAAAGAGGTACAGAATCTGCACGCCAGGGACGACCATGAGTTTTAAGTGAGGAACAGATGAGGGTCTCCAAGTTAAGAAGAGGAAGAAGATAACAACTTTATTGAGAGAGGACAAGCCAGTGTAGATGGGTCCGTTGGGAAAGACAAGATATGTAAGTAAATATGGAGTGGATTAGGCATGCTAGTCACTCTCCTATTGTGTAAATATAGATTGTGGTGGATTTCTAACTGTAATTTGGGTGCTTATGATGTTGGAAGAAATGCAGTTTGATATGTGGCCCTGAGTGTTTTGGATGGAAGAACTGACATGCATACTCCAACTGGTTAGATATTGAGGAGTCCCTATTGGTGTTGAGGATTATGTTTAGATAAATAGTTTGGATGGGTGTAATAACTGCTAGACAGGCCAATGGGCGTAGTGACCTTCAAATACCGGGTGAGAGTAACGACTTGTACACAGCCAGATGCGATGACCTTTTGGGGACAGCAGATGGGCGTAATACCTTTACAGAGCCAGATGGTCTATGAGTTGTACAAAAATTGGTAGGCATAATGAGTTGTAGATGGCCGGATGGGCTTAATGACTTGCAGAATACCTGATTGTGTGATGACTTGCAGATGGCCGGATGGGCGTAATGGTTACAAAACAGTTGGATGAGTGTTATGGAGAGGGAGGAAAGTAGAGGGCCAACAGTTGATGAGTGTTATGAAATAGATGAAGGGACAGCTATTTTGAGACAAATCCTGTTAAGATAAGAGCTTTGTAGTGCAATAAGATGCCCAAGATGGGACTTCCAGTGATCAGCCATGAGAGTATTTGGAGATTAAAGTAAAGTGAAGGCATCTTGGTGTAGGACCTGGTTCGAAATGTCAGGGTAGGCAATACCCTTTCATGGAAACATTTACAAACTTGGTAAGATCCTATCCTGGTTGATTAAAACCTCGATCATAGGCACCATTCAAATTCCTGTAGGAGGCTTGATAATTATAATAGCCTCTTCCTGCCTGCAACAATAAAAGCCTGATTTGAAAGAATAATACGCGAAATGTGTTGGTCGCTATAGGGCACTTTCACGGAAGATCAATATCGAGACGTGTCCTCCAGAACAACCCTAAGTAAGTAGAGATTACAAAGGAATCACTTGCCGAAATATCTGAATTTCAGATGAAACCAGGTGCGTGTATTGCATTCTCGCATGCCTGGAATATCTGGCTTCGCCTTTGGCGTGCAGTGCCCTCAGGTTTGGGGTCTTTCAATGAACTGACTGTGCAGAGCATCCGACTCTGGCTCGGGACTTGCTCGAATCTAGTCTTGAGAACCCGTCAGGGGTGGTGTTTTTCTGTCATGTTTTTTTTTTATGTAGAATCAATGGTTTAACGGTCATGTGAATCAATCAAGATTCACATGACGATCAGGCCAATGTTTTTAAATCTTTAAAACGTTTCCATTATTATATAAATATCATCATCGTCATCATAATAATTATATCACAGGGAAGATGTTTTTGTATGCAGAGTTTATTTTTTGGTTTTAGTTTTCTATTTTATGTTTAATAATACTGTGAAATGCCATATTTACTTATTTGGGCTCCATATAGAAAGAATTAAAGTGTGTCTCAGTTCACGTGTTTTATGGCTTTGTTAAATCAGAATTTTGCAGTAAAGGTCTATCCTTTTTTTATTTTAATTTTTAGCTGGTCAGGGGAAAATACAAACATTCGGCCCTCTGCGGGGAAAACAAAATAATACAGGTAGCGCTTTGCTTTATTCCCCCATTAAAAAAATCTCATGGCATTTAGCCTTTTTTGGCCTATGTGTCTGAGACAGACCTTTTTTCATTGCGCAAGATTAGAACAGGAATGCTTAAGAAAAGTACAAAGTGATTTACTTCATTGGATTAAGAGCAACGTGGTAGCAATAGGGGCGTCTTCTGCTACCAATCTCTATCCTCAAACCTCGGGATTCAAGGCATCAAAACATTGTTTCGAAGAACACCCATGTCCAAAAGTAGCAGGAACCAGTCCCCGTCAAATTTTCAAAAGGGCAAGATAATGTTGGATATATCAGTTTAAAATCACCCACCACTGTACATACAGTAGACAAGTAAATCTACAGGGAATACTTGTTGACAAGTACCTTTTGTCACTGCAGATTATATTGGATTATGAAAATTTACTCCGAAATTTAAAGGTTTATTTTTGTAGCGCGGTATCGCTCGGGTTTGCTTGAACAAACGATTTCCATTGTAAAAATTCACTTATAAGCTTTCTGCACTTGTATTGGCGTTATTTAGGGAGTACCTGTTCATCCAAACACACCTGCAACTGAGAACAAAAAATTGTTCAACGGCGAATGTCTTTCTTTTTTGTCAGGTCATTTGGTGACGTCAGAGGTTTACTGTCGACCAATCTTTAAATCTGTAAGGTTACATGTGCGCCTACATTACACAAAAGTTAGCAGGTTCAACTAGATAACAGGTTGGAATCCTATTGCGGTCTTGAATAATGCCGAACTTTTTTCATCAACAGTTTCCAAATCCGAAACGTTGTTATTTGCACCCTGAATTTTTGCAATACAAACGAGTGATACCATGGTTCCCACAACCTTACTTGAATGGACGCATTACAGGAGAGCTGTTTGATTCTTTGTTCTAACCAATTGATTTTAAAGACGGGTTGCGTGTCCGACGTTTTTTTGGATGGACCCTGATTTACCCAGAAGTAGTATCGATTTCGATATCACATGAAAGACCGTATTTTCTCGCATTGTCGTCCTAATAATATGGCCCCTCAAATCCATTTCATATTACCAGATATAAACAAAAATGGCCATTTTACTTATTAACCATCAATATTATCAAGTATTAAGAATAGGGCTTTGCAATGTGCGTTATTGCTTCTACCACAAAACCGCAATTTTGTTTCCCACGGTTTGATGGGGCATTTGTGCAAGTGTCAGCTCTCATATCAAGTATAGAACACAACAGACTAAACGGAACAATGCACCTTTAAAATAGACAGGACCTCTACTAAAAGCACCAGTAACTTCAACGATGCATTCCTCTATTCCCTGCATTATGCATGTTGCAACACCCTGAAATCAGAGGAAGGTCCACGGACATACTTGTTCGTACAAGCTTGTTGAAGTGCCCTAATTCGTTAATAGGTTTGGCCATCAGAGTTTCAGAGCCAAAAGTCAGTATTCACCTGGACCAGTTTTGGTTATCATTTTTCAATAAAAATCAGTCTGAATTGAATAATTCCACAGAAGAACTTGTTTTCAGTTGGAACGCCGGGGGGCCACTTGTATTCAAAGGTGGATATGATGCGTGAACATGGACCTTTGCAATGCCCACACACCCTAAACAACGTTATTTTCAAACCGACTAAAAAACAAGCTAAAACATACCCTAAACAGTTATTTTATCTGGTTTATGACACCCTCACAAGTCCGCAGTGCATTGACTCGTAATATACCTTTATTATTTTTTGCTTTGCTTTTACTTCCAAGTTCCGATTACAACATTTTGGATGATTTTGATCCCGATATATAACATGAAAATTTCAGGGTTAAGAAAAAAACATACCCTTTTTTCCATATTTTGCTGTTTTGAACCCTAACGATGTACGACGCGCGTACATCGCTTGTTGGAAAAAAGACACCCTTTTTAACGTTTTTCCTTGTTCAACAGCATCATATCCACCTTTTTCAAAAACATATATTTTGGAAATATAACTAAAAACAGGACATCTAAGTTAATTGGACGACAGTACATTTTTTTTATTATCTTATTTTCATTTACTTTTTTATAACACAGTTGTTATTTTGGCCGTTTCAAACTTCAATAAACACCAAGTACATGTATGTATCGACAAATGCACTTTTGATTAATATGGCATGACATTAATTAGAATAGAATGTTTTACTAATTCCTGCCTGCATTACTAATTCCTGCCTGCACTGATATTAATATTCATTCTATTATAAAGGGATTTAAATATCACTTTATAATGAGCTGCTTCTGTAATGTAACTGCAACAAAGAAATTAGAATTGTGTTACAAAGTTCAGATTCAAGTGGTTTCAAATGCAGAATACTGCCTTTTCTGTAAACTCTTGTTTAAGTTGGACCCGCTTGCCACACTTATTTCTATAACCATTACTACTGACCAGTATATGACACAATTTGCTTGCATTTATTTTGAATGCATTCTTCCTTTCTTCCTACATAGAAAACAATTTAGGTATAATTTATTCCCTTAAAAGGGGGGTCCTGAAGGCTGTCTTCTTTAAAGGCCGGCTCCGAGATTTCGAATATATTGATTTTTGTGTAATAATACAAATAAGTCACTAGAACTAAAGATGTGACCTAAAATGCTCCCTGCCAAGGTTGAGATGAATCAATATTTTTTTGTTTTTCATGCAGTACAACACATTTATTGTATGTATAATATTGTCCTAGTAGGGTTGGGCAAGATGAACTTTTTAACAAATCTTTTGTAAACGCACATATTCTATGGCCATTTTTTGCCTCCCTGAAAATGATCAGAGCAAGCTTTTTCACATCAATAAATTTTTATGTTGGTTCTGTGGAGTTTTAAGTTAAGTTATTATGTACATGAAGTCTATGGGCTTTTCTGCTACTTTTTTGAAAAACAAAACAAACATGATCTTCTCCCTGGATTTTGCTAGAAAGTCACCAATAGGTGCTTTTAAGAGTTTAGGCAAAAATGTCAAAGAAAAAATTGCAAATTTAGTCTCAATTGCGAAATAATTATTTTTTGTCCAAACTCTCTCTCTTCAATTGAGCAGGCAATGACAAAACACCAAAACAGACCACTAGTTTGTGAGTGAGTGAAAATTGAAGGAGTCCTATTTTTGTACAGGTCAAGCCTTGCAATCAGTTTCCATAACTGCTTATACCTGTGAATGGTACTGGGATGTTTTCATACCAGCGTGCATGTTGGTACTATTTATTAACATAGTAGCAGTGCAACTCATAGTGTGTAAAAGAGGTGTGTTCCTGTTTCTAATAAATAATTTAAACCATTAGGTGAAAGTGTACTGTGCTAATGGGGGACTACACTCCATCTGCAAGGTAAAGACATTTTTCTTTATTCTAGACATCATAATCTTGGTTATTTTGGAACCTATTGTTTTTACAAGAGGCAATAACCCAGCACATTTGCATGGTTACATAGATGTCCATTAGTTTTGTATGGGAAAATATTGGCAAAAAATTAATTTAAACCTCAAAATCCCATTGACTTTTATGTACAAAACCTTAAATCCATGGACCAACCCAAATGGTATCTTCATGAAAAACCTTGCTAGATTCTTTTTCAAGAGCCAAAATGGACATAGAATCTACACGTTTTTAAAAAAGTGGTAACTTGCCCACCCCTAGGATACTGGTGATTACAAAAAATTCGGAGATTCGATTTTAACAAAGTTGTGATTTGTCTATAGGAAGGACTTAGATTTGAGCTTAACATTTCACACAGTGATTAGTATAGGGACAAGTATTATGTATGCAAAAAAACATGATTTGTTGAAAATGGGGTTGCCTCATCTGGAAATCTCTGGTCAGCCTTTAATGCAGGAATCCATAATAACATAGCACCACTTGACTGAACGAAGCCAGGACGAACATGCACCCATTTTGCACAATGCGTAATTGGTCAAAGTGCGTTTGCCAACTCAGCGTTAGCTTGTTGTGATTACATTGAGGTGTGCGTATCTCCTATCCAAGTAATTTTTAATCCCACTGTAGTATTTTTAATTGGAGTTACCACTGAGATATTCTGCCATTCTGTGTTGGGTTTACCACAGATATGCCAGACTCTTGCGAGCAAAAGAAAGGCAATTAGTGGTGGCAATTTATTCCGGCATTTAGAAATAGGGGAAACATTATTACAAACAGTACAATGATTGAAGATGACAGTATATACATCAAGAATATTTGTAATAACCCCCTTCAAAACATCCAGTTTGGTGATGTACCTTATCCTCATCTAACGTTCCTCCGGAGCTTCCAGTTTGGCCTGTGCCATCTCCTCCTCAACAATCTTCTTCCTTTCCTCTGCTTCTTCCCTGAAAGTTCTGAGATCTTCCACAAGATTTCTTTAACAACTTGATTCCCTCTTGGTCTAGAAGTGGCAATCATCTGTTTGCACCCTCCTGAGGCTAAATTTGCAGGTTGGGATCCTGTTGTTTTATTTGGCTATCTCATAGTATGTTTTGAGATTGACTATTCCACAAGGGTCTGCATCTATAAGGTGATAAAAAGGTAATGGTGCAAAGTTAACTATATATTTTTTTGGGCTTCCACTGCTATGAATCCCTATTACTACATTACAGGCCATGGTCTGATTGCTATAGCCTAGCCCCCTGCAGAACCACAATTTTTTCTAAAAGTTTCATCAAATTGGTATCAAAGGAAAGTCTACTATTTTTATCATTACCCTGTGAAATCTTAGGGCTAAGGGATGTTTGGTTTGGATGTTTGATGAAGATGTGCACCGTTGGTTAACCCATATTAATTTTTCTCCTACAGTACGGTAGAGGGATACAAAATCATGTTTTTAGCGCTCACAAAAACCAAACGGTTGAAATTGGCGCAAACTTTACAATGGGTTTTGGGGTGAATGCTTTTCTATCAAGAAAAAGGGAAACTTTATATAGGCTTAACTCGGGTCATCCCCCTTTAATCGGCCGTAAGACTTAAATCCTATATAGGATTAAAATAGGAACATTAGCCTGTCGAGAAAAACAACAAAGGAATGGTTATTAGTATAGTCAATACACATTGAATTATCGACACAGGCTGTTCATTACGTAATAACAAAGAGAATCACTAAAGTGTGGCTAACAACGCGATCGGCCCATGTCCTTGCACGATTTTTTTGGTCGGAAAATCCTGATGCCTCCTAAATTGAATACCCTGGGTGCAGAATTCAGAATCTAATGAAATTAACATGATGGAGCAAAAATTCAAGCAAAATTTTCCAATCTTCCTATCATAAAGTTTTCTAAAGCCAAAATCTATCCACGAATATTAATGACTTTGATGATTGAGGGGATTCCTTGGGCTTCTAAAAATGTCTCAAATGTGACACAGAGATGCACCAGTGAATACCCAAGAGTTTGAAAGAGGGCCGAGGGGGTCGTTTGGCCAGTCCGTCAGTTTGTGATGTCCCATATCGTTTTAGGACCCAACCAGTTTTTTATTTGTGTTGGTATTTTGTGTTTGGATTTCTTGAATCAGCTAAGATGAAGGAATTTGTAATACATCAACAATTGGACAGGTAAGCAAACTTCATCTATATAATAAAAAATTCACTTTTTATGGGGTCGAGAGCATGGACAAGATCATTGATCGGGTCCGATCACCGTTTAAATACATACAACTTGTAGGTACTTTGAAGGTACACTGAATTAATGATTACACAACCTACAAGGAATTGGAGTAACTCAAACTTGTCCCAAACCTCCTGCGTACTCCTTGTTGATGTGCTCCCACAGCCATTCCAGCTGCCCGCCTGGCTTTTAAGAAATATGATGATGGCGGATGTTTCATCTCAATTGTCCAACTTCTATCAGGCGAGGTGAGCAAACAGTTTGAAAACAATAAGGCTTATTAACATTTAAAACACCTTTCTAACTTATTGTATTTTCAAGCGAAATTACATATAACTAACACAAATAACTTGGTCATAAGTTTTTGTTTTGTCCTTGTCTTTTGTTTTTTTAATTTTACCTAAATTTTAGCTTGATTACGTCAGTGCAAGAAAGTTGTATTGAGTAAAAGAATTCTTTGCCGTGGCATTTCCTCACAAATTGAATTACAAGTGAGAGTTCCATAATTATATCAACAAAATTCAAATTTGTCAAAATTTGAAATCGTTCAAATTTCAGATCAAAGGTTAATACATGTTTTTCAACAACAATAGTGAATTTCACTGTTAATAAGAAAAAATATCAAAAGGAACCATGTTGTGGATCTACATTCCCCAAAATGCCATTTTCATCCACCCTGTACTACGCTTTGTTGTTTGAAAGAAATAAAGTTGCCAATTTTAAAATTTTGATAGTGCCTCCTTTGATTTGGTAAACTTTGCCATTTCAGAATCCATATTCATTTAAGATCTTTGTTGCAGATGTACAAATTGAAATATTTCGCCTCGTACATCCACAATGTACGTCTGCAACGGTGACTTAACGAAGCATCAATTATGGCATAACCCCCTTTATGGTGGAACTGAATATTCTTTTGAGACGCATGATAGACACCGATACAATTTTGGTTGCAGCAGTTTTTTGAACAAGTTAAGATTCAAGATGGACATCAAAAAATTAATATCTTTGGCAAAGAGAAATGTAGTGTATACAAGTATTATTTGAGGTCAACATGAACCCGGCGGTGCTCTTCTTCAATGGTGCAAAAAATACATATCCTGATTTTTTTTTTGAAAATTCCATGCCTCTTTTAATGCAATTAATAATCTTAACCATTTTTTCAGAAAATCATATAATGGGCCCGCTTTAATTGGGAATGGTCCCTTTAACTGGTAATTTGAGGAATGGCCGGTTATTTGGTAAATGGAGGAATAAGGCCTTTTAATTTTAAATAAAATTTGCATTGCCCCTTTCCAAGGTAAATGATGGAAAGGCCCCTTTGGCAAATGGAGTAATGCCCTGTAATTGGTAACTGAGAAATGGCCTGAATGGCCCGTTAATTGGTAAATTGAGATTTAATTGGTAATTGATATATGGAATTGCCCGTTAAAAAGGTAAATAATGGCCTTTTAAAATAGATACAGGCGGTCACCCGCGCTTTCGCAACCCCAAGAACTCTCAAACAATACTCATCAAGGACTCTAATCCATATCTCAACAACAGAGAACTCTAAAAACGACTCATCATTGTGAACTTCATCTTTAACTCACCAAAAACAAAAAAAAAACCCTCAAAAACATCACTCATCAATGAATCCACAACTCACCAAAAAAAACCTAACATTCTAAACATGGAGGTGAATGACTCCATCCACAACTCACCCAAATGACTTAAAATATTAACTCATCAACGAACTCCGCGTGCATACCTCATAACAAATAACTCTACTAAAACTCATTGATGGGCTCCAGTTATAGAACGCAACCAACATATCAAAAAAACTCTAGACCTGACTCTCGATAACTTCCATAACTCCCCAAAATACCTACCTACGACATGGCTCGGTCACAGTACTTGCCACTTTTTGATTTTCACTTAAAACCTATAGGATTTTTTACAGGAAGGTGATACTAGAGTCACTTTTTGTGTTTTTACTTAGATCTCTACTAGACCGACCTCCTCCCATAACCTAAACCAACTTAATTGGGGCTTGTATTTCAGGAGACCGGCCCACCCAAAATGGTCAAATTATGACTGATATGGCGTCAACCAAAAATAACTGCCCTTTTGTTTTCAACACTGGCCATATTAGCTTGTAGACCCTGTCATTTTTACTTTTGAGTTCTTTTAGGCAACTAGAGTGCCACTTATTACCATGTTAAAAAAATAAAGTGTGGCAGAGTGCTCAAAAACTTAATGAGCAATCAAAATTGAGTGTTGTGGACGTGACATTTTCCGTTCACATTGAATACCTTTTATCAATTACACTTACACTCCTGTGGTGGATATCTGTGGCATTTGATTGTCTCATTTACCAAGACAATCCCTCATGATAATGCCCACAACCACTTATATGCCTTGTTCTTGAATTAATGCAGATATGGTTATTCGAAATCTTGTCCGCATTTTTCTTCCGTTCACAATTTGTCACGTCCAACCTTTATGGCAGAAGCCCATGTTTGTCTTTATGAAGTAAGTTCTATGTTTTGTGTTATTTTCTTGAAGCACTTTCACTGTACTAGTAACTTGTACTAAAAGTTTTGAAACCCTGAAAAAATGGGCTTGGCTCTATGAACATTAAATTTTCCCGTTCACACCAGTCACGACCAACACATTTGGTCACGTTCCAACACACCAAAAACGAGGAGGTCCTGCAACTCTTAAATTTATAGTATTTGCATATTTTGTGTCATGGTTTGTGACTTACTTTGAGGTGCGACAGTTTTAGTAAATTTTAAAAAATTGCCCCGTTCCACATTTTCAATTTTTCACGTCCAACGCAAGCTTCAACCTTCAAAATCAAGCAACCATTCAAACTACAGCTTTGGAATATTGGTAGGGCATGAAATGAAAAAGCATTCACTAGGGGAAGTTAGTAGTATTCCTCTTTATAGAGCTTTAAAAAAATCAGTTTTTGATTTATAAATGTCATAATATAAGATTTTTAAGTCAAAATTCCGTTCACGAGTCACTCCCAACACTTTGGACATAAAGTAATTATCTGCCTAACTCAATGGGTGAGATTTGCTTGCATTCATTACAAATGTTCTTCAGCTACAACGAATGCAATTCCATGAAAAATCTACTCTGCTCTGTTGCTTTTTTGATTTTATAAATAAAACTTTTTTATGTCAAGAACCCCTGTTTTTTGGATAAATAGAAGCAAAAAATGTCAGAACTTGTCAAAATTCAAGCGTCAATGTTCATATTTCAGCTGTTGATTGCCTGAAGGTGCATACTTTACATTTTGATGAAGACAATTCTAATTTTTCTTTTGGCTAAATCTAATTTCCATTAATAACTATTTGCATTTTTTACAAAAAATGGCTCAATTTTCAAACTCTCTGATTAAAATAATTAATAAGAAGAAAGGATTCGGGTGCTTTCTATTTCCTTAAAATTTTAGTCTTATATTTACACATTAGAAAACAAATAACAAAGCCTGACACTGAGTTTGAAAAAATGACCCCCAGGTTGACAAAAATGTGGCAATTAGCTACTGTGAAACGGGCCATAACTCATCAATGAACTCCATTCATACCTCACTAACAAAATACCGCTTTAAAACCTATTGACGGGCTCCATTTAATAATTCACCAAAACTCAAAAACTCTAAAACATAACTCATCGATTAACTCCATAATTCAACCAATAACTTAAACAAGTCGCATTAACTCGTACAAAATGGCTCAATTTTTCAAACTCTTGATTAAAAAAAGTAATAAAGGAGAAAGGATTCAGGTGTGCTTCGATTTTTCCTTAAAATTTATAGTCTTCTCCACATTAGAAAACAAATAACAAAGCTTGACACTGAGTTTGAAAAAATGACCCCCCCAGGTTGACAAAAAGTTGGGAATTACTGTGTGAAACGGGCCATAACTCATTCAATGAACACGCCATTAATACCTTCAATAACAATAACGGCTTTTTTTACCTCATGGACGGGGGGGGCTCCATTTATAATTCACCCCAAAACATCAAAAAAACTCTCTAAAACATACTCATCGATGAACTCCATAACTCAAAAAAATAACTCTAAAGTTCTGAACATAACTCGTTGATGAATCCATTCCTAACTCACCCAAAATAACTCTAAGAACATAAATCATCAATGAAATCAATCCATAACTCGCCCAATACAGCAAACAAAAAAACCCCTAAAACAACTCATCTCAATGAACTCCATAAATTTTTGAAAATGCATAATGCCCCTTTAATTCAATTTGACGGGTGTTTTTACTCAAATGATGCAAAAGTAATTCCCACTAAAAATCAAAAACAATTTTTTTTTTCAAAAAATATTAATTCACCAACAAAAAATTCTAAAAAAACAACTCATTGATGAACGTCATCATATTTCACCCAAACAAAACAAAATCTCAAAACAAAACTATAGAACTCCATTAATTACCTGATATTGCCCCTGTAATTTGGAAGCGTAACCCTTGAGGGCGCTATTCCTCAAAAATGATGCGAATATCTTCCCATTAAAAAATCATTTTTTTTCCAGGGAAGAAAATATTTGGAAATCACAATGCTTGACATATGGGGGGCTGAATTTGTGAAAATGATGAAGTTCTTGGAATTACCTTTTAATGCCCTTTTAATCAATTTCTAAACTTACACCCTTGAGGGTGGGCCTCCCGGGGGGGACCACTCAACTTTATTTTCAGGTAGGATGTCGAGGCCCAGATTTCGAACTTGGGGGGCTTGGGAAACAGGATGGATTTTGTCTTCCGAAAGTAGGGGCTTTTTGGTAACTGAAATTTGAGGAAAATTTGCAGGCTTGGGAGCTGAAATTGGCCTAAAA